>BMAW01116549.1:419155-479437 GCA_019974015.1 Nephila pilipes
ACGAGGTCCGTCGCCAATAGCCCTCGTGTTGCTTCTAGTGCGACGTTAATAAAAACTAAACTAAACTAAACACAGTTACACTTTGTTTGGCGTAGCTTGGCCACATTTTGCTCTTGAGCCATTGAAATATCATCTTTCACCAGCTCTTGCGCCATAAAACCTCACAGTCACTTACTAACATCCTTCACCAGACTGAGGGCCGCGGTAGCGGTCAAGGTCGTGGACTCGTGGCTGGTGGTTTTCGTTCAGTCGCGGGTTCGATCCTTGGCCGCCAAAGACCCGCCGTGTATCCGGGGCTGATGCACGTTAAATCTGTTCGGGGACCAAATTCCTCCCGTTGGCGTGGTGTGGATGTAAGGAGAGGGGGGTGCCAGCTCAAGTGTCGTCCTCGTCACTTGACCGTGGTTCAAAATTACTAGGTCCGTCACCAATAGCCCTCGTGTTGCTTCTAGTGCGACGTTAATAAAAAAACTAAACTAAACTTCACCAGACTGAATACTCACACACGTCTAGATCACAGTTTTACCTTTTTTGGTGCACCTTAGCCACATCTGGCTCTTGTGTATGAATGCCATTAAACATCACTTTCACTCACTCAAATTCATGATAGAACAAATGAAATGTGTGTATTTATAAATACATATATACAAGTTTTGTTTCCAGGTATTAATTTTTGATTAAATTTTAGCTATTTGCCTAGTATCAAGATAATCTGAGTAAAAATTATTCCGCATATTCATTGAACCTTACGTACATAATGTTGAAATTACAGTTATTAGCAACGGATGAAAGTAAATTACAGTAATTTACGTAATAGGAAAATAAGTTATTAAACCAGCTGATTTGCCTGGTTTTCGGATGACGTAGATTGAAGTAACATGATTGATTGGTTTTGTTAACGTCGCACTATGTTAGAAGCACCGTGATAGCTATTGGCGCCGGACCTCGTAATTTTGAATCTCTGTCAAGTGACGAGGACGACACCTGAAGTAATCTGCATTTCGGAGAAGATACAGTTCAAAATCAGCTGAAGGCTTTCGAAAATTCAAGCGACCACAATAGCCTAATGGTCATGGTCGCGGGCTTGCGGCCGGTGGTTTTCGTCAAGTCACGGGTTCCAGCCTTGATGCCACTAAAGATCCACCGTGTAGCAGGGCTGACTCACGTGAAATTTTTCGATGTCTCAAATCCTCTCATTGACATGGTGCGGAAGTTTGGAAAGGAAGGTTATAGCTTAGATGACGTCCTCCACTTGACCAAGGTTCAATATTATGAGGTCCGTCGCCAATAGCCATTATGTTTCTCAGTGCGACGTCAATAACTCTCTTCGAAAGCTCAAGAAACGCTGGAATAAATGTATAACTCTTGATGACAATTTTAAAGAGACCTCTTAAGAATAATATAAATAAAAATGAAGTTTCTATTTCTCGATAATTTTTAGTAATATTTAAATCTTAACATTACACTGGGATAATAATTAAAACTTTACGGTATTACGGGTTACTTCAATCTACGGCTTATCAACGTTACTAGCTGTCATTTATATTATATAAATAAGGATCAATTATCATGTACAATAAATTTTATCCAAATATATTTCGGCTATTTCTCAGTAATATTGTGACAGTGGTAGCCTAGTCATGGTTTCGGATTCGTGACCTGCGTTTTTCGTATAGTCGCAGGTTCGAGCCTTAGCCGCTAAAGACCCGCCGTGTAACCGGATTAGTTTAGTTTAGTTTTTATTAACGTCGCACTAGAAGCAACACGAGGGCTATTGGCGACGGACCTCGTAAGCCGTGTAACCGGAGCTGATGCCCTTTAAATCTGTCGAGACTCAAAGTCCTCCCTTTGGCGTGGTGTGGAAGTTAGGAGAGGGCGTGTCAGCTCAGGTGTCGTCCTCGTTACTTGACCTTGGTTCAAAATTACGAGGTCCGTGGCCAATAGCCCTCGCGTTGCTTCTAGTGCGACGTTAATGAAAACTAAACTCAAGGTCCTTCGCCAATAGCCCTTGCGTTGCTTCTAGTGCGACGTTAATAAAAATTAAACTAAAATTCTCAATAATGATTAACGCTTTACGATACCCTTCGATACCACTGTGAGTGTTCATGAATGATTGTTTGTAACCTGTTCTACTATTGAAATTCAAAGCTTATGAAGTCAATTCTTACTTTATTACGTCATTTTGCTTTATTTTTTTTTCTGTTGTAATGATTCTATTTCTTCGGAGATCCCACTATCTTTACCCAAAGTGAATAAAAATGTAAGAACTGAAAGGAACTTCATCTTCTAGTTTTTTCTATACAAGCTCCTTCTCCAAGCAGGCTTCAACTCAGACTAGAGCAGTAGTTTATAATGGGGGTGGTACTATCCACCGGTAGGTGCAGAAGAGATATAAGGGGACGAAGAGGGCCAACTACAGCTACGCTGAACATTACTCACAAGATTAAATGAATGTTTATTAACGTCACACTTAGACACAATACGAGGGTTATTGACGTAATTTTGAGAGAGAATTTTATGGCGCAAGAGCCAATTCTGGCTATGCTTCGCTAAACACTCGTTGAAGATTCCACAAGCTAATTCAATCTTAAAACCATATTAAGAAGGAATAAAAAGACAGATTAAGAAAGAGATAAAAACATGAGAAGGGTAAAATCTTAAATATATAAGATGTAAAAATCCAATCAGTTTTAAAAACGCAAATAGGATACGGTGGGGCTTTTCCCTCATCAAGTCAGACAAATTTAAAATAGATGAATTAAAAAAGGTACTACGATGAAGATTAAACACTGAACTGTCAGTTAAAATGTGATAAACAGTGTATAGGACATGGCAGGAAGGACACGCGGGAGCACCCTCCCCAAACAAAAGATTTTTATGTATAAACAGAGTATGTACAGTGCGAAGATGAGACAATCTGACATCCGCTCTTCGCATTGGAATAACAGGCTAACGAAATGCTTCAGAGTTCAATTTGTTATTGTATTGAAGATTCCATGATTCCTTCCCTGCGCGTAATTTTGAACCTCGGTCAAGTGACGAGGATGACACCTGAGCTGGCACTTCCCTCTCCAAACTTCCACATCACGCCAACGATAGAACTGTCATTGGTGGAATCGAGACTCAAATATGCTTTCTTCGGCCACAAATAGGTTTTATTATTGGTATAATAATTTTATTGTTCTATTTTTTACACATACTTTTAAATTATAGGAAGTTAGAGAACAATTGTAACAGAAGGGAACATTGTTAACCATAAACAGCGGGCTTAGGAGTTCCAGAAACTCTAGCATTAAAAAGAAACCATATTAATCTTTATTAGTATCAAATTTAGTTTCTTCACTTACATTTTCCTTAAAAATGTGTAAAAAAGTAGTATTGCAAATTAATTTACGTGTTTCATGTTTTAAAAACGATATAAAAAATCAATTGCAGAGTCAGACAAATGCAACTGCAAATATATTTAAGGGAAATAATTCATATTTTATGAAATCCCCGCGAACTGCAATAAGAGCTTTGACACAGCATGGCATGGAATCAAAAAGTCTTTGGGTGTCTGCCAGGTCGCGTCGATCTGAATCCTTGGTTAATTGTTAATATGGCTACTAAAGAAAATGATAAACAAGTCGTAGTCCCTAAGTGTTCAATCGAGAACATATCGATGAATGGATAGACTAGGTGAAGAAACAGATTGTGTTAGATAAAGAGGGTTTGGCTATTCAGGATAATACATGATAAGCCCATATTTTGTTGGAACACAGAGGAAATAATTTGATGGAAGAGATGGAAGGTTTCGATCTATCATTTCCTTGATGCAATAATTGCTGTTAAGAATATTAGCACTTCGAAGCAGCAGGATCGTTGATTAATAACCAAAAACTCTCCACCATAGCGTTAGCGGGTCACGGTAGCCTAGTGGTCAAGGTCGTGGATTAGCGGCCGGCGGTTTTCGTTCAGTCGCGGGTTCGATCCTTGGCCGCCAAAGATCCGCCTTGTAGCCGAGGCTGATGCACGTTAAATCTGTTCGGGGCCAAAGTCCTCCCGTTGGTGTGGTGTGGATGTTAGGAGAGGGGAGGTGCCAGCTCAGGTGTCGTCCTCGTCACTTGACCGTGGTTCAAAATTACGAGGTCCGTCACCAATAGCCCTCGTGTTGCTTCTAGTGCGACGTTAATAAAAACTAAACTAAACCACCATAGCGTTTTTAAAAGTAAAATTATACAACAAAACGATTAATGCATATGACCCATTAAGCAGTTTGGAGCAATAATAACAATTAGTAAACATCAGGATTGAGCAGGATTCGTGAGAAAATATTAGTAGTAAGCATTCAGTGTTTCTATGCCCTTATTTATGCATTATACACACCCTATATATAGGCGTTGATAGTCCAATTACGAAAATACCATACTTTACATAGATTATAATCGTTCCTAAATGCGTTTTTTTTTTTTTTTTTTCCTCTTAAATTTATCTTAGTGTGTTCGAGTCGGTGAAGAAAAAAAAAGTTATGAATTAGGAAGAACTTCCTCAGTTTCAAAAGAAATTTAAAGGTTCTAAGTACTTCAGTACTTTTTTGTAACTGAAAACGCTTCAAGTACATTAGAGTGAGTTTTAACCATTTTTGCCATACAGATTAAAAGTTAAAACTCAAATATTTTATCAAACCACTTAGCACCGATAGTAATGTAGTCAATATTTTGTGTGCGATAAGAACTGCAGGAAGTTTTTTTTTTTTTTCATTTTATGCATTTAAAGTATGTTAAGACAATCATTTGATAACAGCATCTCGCTTCAGATTTCGCTTAACCTCGCATATATACATGTTGGGAACTTATTCGAAATTCACATTATATTTTCTATAATCTAAAAAGGCCAGTTAATTCATCAAGGTTACATTAAAAAATTAAATGTACTAAGAAATTTAATTAATTTTTTTATTGTAACATTTTAATTTCAAAATATCATAGAGGACACTATGGTATTGAAATTGCTGTTATTCTTGCCAAGAAAGAGTCTAATTTATTCGTTTCAGGTCCAAATACTTCTCTCAGTTTCTTCGAGACCAACTCAAAAAATCTCAAACCAGCAGTTTTAGAAGAACCTTCTGACTCATTCCGGGAAGAACATACAAATTCTTGGGGGTGCTCTTCCTATTAAGGGAGATAGTGGCGTCCAAATCATCATTAGTGCTATCATCAAACCGTGCTAGTGTGGCCGCGGTAGCCTAGCGGTCATGGTTTCGTATTCGTGGCCGGCGGTTTTCGTTCAGTCGTGGGTTCGTTCCTTGGCCGCCCAAGACCCGCCGTGTAGCCGGGGCTGATGCACTTTAAATCTGTCGGATCCCAAAGACCTCCCGTTGGCTTGGTGTGGAAATTAGGAGAAGGGGTGTCAGCTCAGGTGTCGTCCTCGTCCCTTGCCCGAGGTTTAAAATTATGAGGTCCGTCACCAATGTCCCGTGTTACTTCTAGTGCGACGTTAATAAAAACTAAACTAAAACAAACCGTGCTAGTGGACACTGCAGTCTTACTTTTGACAAGGGCAGGGCAGAAAACTTTTCATACCTACACCATTTATAATTTTTCTGATGACCCTCTTTTAAGTTGTAATGGACTAAACAGAGAGAACATTAATTTTCTTCACCTCTTCTCGTTCATGATTTTTGGTCTAGCAGAATAAGTTTAACCTTCATCTAGACCAGGGGTGGGAAACTAACAGTTTTTTTATTAACGTCGCACTAGAAGCAACACGAGGGCTATTGGCGACGGACCTCGTAATTTTGAACCACGGTCAAGTGACGAAAACGACACCTGAGCTGGCACCCCCTCTCCTAACTTCCACACCACGCCAACGGGAGGACTTTGGGCCCGAACAGATTTAACGTGCATCAGTCCCGGATACACGACTGGTCTGGTGGCCAAGGATCGAATCCGCGACTGAACGAAAATCGCCGGCCGCTAGTCCACGACCTTGACCACTAGGCTACCGCGGCCACCAGGGGTGGGAAAATAGCGACCCTCTAAGTTTTTTTATGGCAGCCAAGACAGTTAGAAAATCCGCTTTGAACTAAGTGATGTGATGGTGGAGTTTAATGGCGTTAGAACCAAATGTGGCCAAGCTGCACCAAACAAGGTGCAACTGTGATCTAGACGTTTGAATGAATGAGTGGTAGTGTTTTTACAGGCGCAAAAGTCAGAAGTAACCATGCTACGCAAAAAAAAAAGTCAGTGAATGAGTGCAAAGATGTGTGAAAAAAGATAAATTGGTCGACAAGAAGGGTAAAAAAAAATAGAGAAGGATTGCTAGGGTACCCCGGGGGCACGTCACTCATGCTTACCAAATACAGTAAACGCCATGGGAAAGAAAAATATCACTGAGGTGCCTCAGGGTCGTGATGAAACCTAAAGAAGGCAAGCCCTTGAGCTGAGATTTCTTTCCTGTGCGCAAAATCATTCAAAGGAAATTTAGGTCTACTTGCAAGGTAAGTAGAAGAAGGCAATTTTTATCATTTCCCCTTCGTTAAGAAAACAGAAAGAATCTGAAAGTGTTACAACTAAGATTAGGGATCATCCGTAGAATTTGTAGGACAAGGTCACAAGATTTTAGGACCGAACGAAAATTGAGCCTAATTTCAATCAATCTCTTATCCCATCATAACTGATATTGATACAGAATCCGAGGAGCTGCTGATTGAACTTACTAGCATGCAATCTGATCATACAGAGAAAGAAATATTTAATGCTGTGTTTCGTGCTGCATCTGACTAAAAGGGGCGCTTTGATTAAGCAGAATGTTTCTCGTCCTTTGCCTCTCTATACAATTAAAAACTTTACTGAAAAATCTATCAAAGCCCTTACTCAGGAGGACCTTTCCAATCGTATATCTCACAAGGCTAGGAAGAATGCTGTCTTCAATTTGAGAAATGGGCCAAGACATAGAGCGGTCGCTGAATTCCGCCTAGCCACCGGCCCTGATTGCTTACGAAAACATTTTTTTTTTTTTTAGAATTAAAATTGCTCCTTCCCCGGCTTGCACTCTGGTGAGGATATGGACTCCATTCATCTGCTCCACTACCCTGCGCTTTGACAGCCTTTTCTTTCTGAACGTTACTGGGAGGCTAGTGATATGTTGGATTAATTAACTTAGTTGCAGCATTTCTTGTTCTTATTTTGTGTTTTGTTCCCTTGTAATTATATTTTTTTCTTTCTTTTTGCTGTAACTGTTTACAATCTGCCATTATAAATATAAACAAAAAATGCTGTGACACTAGTAAATGTTACAAATTTTTGTGTGCTGGAAAAATTTCATATAAGAAACTTGCTGGAAAAATGTTCTCCAAATTTGGATCTACATATATTTGTGAGAGAAGTTTTTATTGCTTGAAGATCAACCACAGTAAATGATGCTTTCCGACAGATATTAACTAGCAGGCTATGATGAGAATCTCAACAAGTAATCACCAAATTTCAGAAAAATAGTAGAACAATGTGATAAGGGTACATTTGTCTCATTATACTAATTCTAAATTTAAATGTGCTTGCAACTATAGGTGATATGAAATTAGCACAAACAATAATTAAAATAAAACCGTCACAATTTTATTTTATATATACATTTATTTATATATACTGTCTTTATATATATATTTTATACTTTCTCTGAAATTCAAAGTGAATTAATGAATGCAATCATTTTAAAAGAAGAGGCCCACCGCTAGCCTTTGCTTGTAATTAGTCACAACACAAAACACATTTTTATTCAAGTCAACTTTAGATGGTAATTCCAATACCATCAATACTTATAGCAATACCAATTATTAGAAAATAAAAGTATATTCTAATATTAGCAGAGAGATCGCACAAACTCATTAAAATTGTTTATATATAAACTGTACATATAAAATATCGAAAAGGATACTTATGATTTACTTAGCTTTTTAATTGTAACTAAAAATCTGGAAAAATTATTTAAATGAAAATTTTAAATTGAACAAAAAATTATTGACGAAAATAAAAATATCTTTCATAAAACTTGGATCTATTCAGAGAGTTGCGTTGGATGGCCCAGGAAAAAATTTCTCACCACTAGTCACAAATTAAAATTTGTTTTATCGAAGGATTAAATTTACCCTCAACGACAGCTACAATGATTACGGAATATTTGTTTCCCTTCGATTTCCTCCATACTTGTACTTTCATAGAAGGAAGGGGAGAACGCACACACAATTTTTTTTGGTTTATTTTATCATTCTCTAATAGTAACATTTTTTTTATTCGAGTGCAGATAATATCGTCAAATTTTGCATAATAAGTAATATTTAAAAGCAACATTCCAAAATTTAAGAAGAGTAAACGTGGTAAATCCAAATGGTTATTCACACGAAAACAGTCTCATTAGATTCCACAGAAAAGTATCGGAAGTATTGTAACTGTTACTGAAAATAAAAAACCACCACTAAAAAGCTATAGAATTGCTACTGAAAATTCATGAAGTTTGGCATTTATATATGCCAATCACTTACGAGTTGTAATTCAAATGTTTAATTCAATGACCACAAGTAATAATATATTTTTTTCCAAGAACAACACAGGTTTAGTTTCTCGTAACAGACCGTCCATCCATTATTTTCAATTAAAAGCCCCAAAATAAGTTTAAATTATCTATTGTCTTCATAAGCTATACATGCATACAATATGTAATGTGTATATGCCACAGATATACGAGTATAAAAATCAAAGTAATATTATGAAAAGTTGTTTTTAAAAGTTTTAATTAAAGTTTAAATTAAAATAATTACAAAAAAATGCATATATGAATTAAATATGGACAATGTATTTAACATAATATAAAACAGATTATTTTGGGAATACAAACTATTTTAAAGAAAACATTTTAAAATAGTGTATTCAATTCACTGGAACCAATAAGTTAAAAATATTAATGTTTATAAAGGCCTTATAATGTTTTAACCATTTATGCTTCTACTAAAGTTCATTCAAGAAATTAAGTAAAAAAGTGGTTGTGACTTACTTTTAATATGAAATAAGTCAGAGAGAGAAATTTCTCCTTATCATTGAAAATTATTTATAAATCATATTTTTATTTGTATATTTTTTTAAAGATACACCTTATATAAAAAATACTAAACGTAATTTTAAATTAATTTTCTACAAAAATATCAAATCAACATACACATAGAATTAAATATATTACATATTAAGCTTCCAGCAAAGAGAAAGGTCACACGCATTTTCCAAATACACTATTGAATGAAAGGTGAACTTTTAAGAGTTTAACTATTGAAATTATGATGCAATTAAGCTTTATTTAAGTAAATGTTAATTAAATAATAAGAACATTCCTTTTTCATTTACAAAAATAGAAACAGAGTAAATAGAAATCATAATAATAACTCAAAATGAACAAATAATTGTTGAAATGACATGAAAATAAAATAAATGAAATCGCAGATAATGAACTGTTTGCTATTGTAATACAAAGAAATAAACGCAACATGAAAGGTAAAAACGAATTTAAACTATAAAAAGGAAGAAATTAAATTTTTAGTCATTGAATTCCATCGTTGTGGCCTGAGTAAATGTGTTTATAGGCACCAAACATATAGATTTCTGGTAAATCTCGCAACTCCATGACGTAATTCTAGAGTGTACTTTTTGGGCAGGATTACATTCTTTTTTTCCCCTGACATCACACCTAGTCCCGATTTTCTTTTCAGTTCCCTAATTTTTAGCTCCCTTTGCAGAGAGGTAGGCTCTCTTTGTTGAACATTTTCTTTCACATAAACATTGGCAAGCTGTTATAGTCATTTCTTTTGAAGTAATTTTTCTTTATTGTTGGTTGTAAGCAGTTCACAGATATAACAAATACTTGCATGAACAGTCACACATATCTCTAAAATACAAATGGCACATATATGGAACCTTAAAAACACCTTGAAATTCAGGCGATGACTTAAAATCATGGTACGCATGTTGATAAGATTGTTTTTCAATATCACACTCAGAAGCAACACAAAGACTATAAAGTGGGAGGGAGAATAGACAAGTGTAGACATTCATAATGCCTTCAAGCATTACACTGAATTCAACTCAAGTGTAACTCTCACATTTCAGTGCCTACTGAAAAAGTTATTAAATATCGTTTGAATTCGTATTTAGTGTGATTGTACAACATGTATAATTTATCAATATACACATTTAAGAGTAGAGTAATTCGAGTAAATGTATGGAGAAGTGACTAAAGATAGTAATTATTTATTAATTGTAGGGATGATACTAAATGAATAGTGAATAATATAATAAATAAAAAAATGAAACACTTATATAATAAATTAATATACAGAAATTAATACTGAACTATGCAATATTTGACCCAAAAGCAAAATAATTTTTTTTTATATAAAAACATAATTTAAAATTTATTTTTAATTGAGTAGCTTGAAAATATTAAACCTAAATAATCAGTAGTATGGAGTCATAAACCTTCAATCATTTGTACTACTTCAATGGAAAGTGAAACAGTGAAAATGGAAAGTATAAAAATAAAGCTATGGAAGTATAAATGCAATTTTCAGGAACATGCCTAAAAAGATAACTCCATTTTACTTTGAGATTTTTCTACATTTATCATCCCCTATCAATGCACTATGTTTTGGGAAAAAACAGCGACCTGAATTTCTCTTCATTGTACTCAAATTTTTACATACTTTATAAAAATACAAATTTAAGAAATATATATAAGAATCGAAAAAATACAGCATATTGAACTTATTGATTTATTTCAGAATAAAACATGGTTTCTGACATACACAAGCTTTTGTAAGGTTTAAAACAAAATCTTATGAAATATGGTAATGATAAGATTATCTTATATATATATACATATATTGAAACAATAGTGCAGGTAGTACAGCAACTTGGCAATTTCATCATTAATTTCAAAATTAACTGAAAAGCTAATCCAGTGTTTAAATATTTTCTACATTACTTGAGCAAAGGCTAATTATCCTATTAATTTTTTTAAAAACAAATTTAAAATATAAAAAAGATTATTTTTTGAATTAAAATTTAGTTTAATTTTTTTTTATAATTTGTATTTATTTTTAATTACTTTTTAAATATTTTAATTCGTATTTTTAATTGTTTTTAAAGAAGTTTTATTTTTTGAAATATTTGCAATAAATTCAGGTTTAATTTAGTTCTAACAATATTTGGTAGACAGCATTGCTCTCTTTTGCCTTATCAAATCATGTTTATAGAATTAATTTGTCCTTCATGTTTGCTAAATGTCTTCATGTAATACTGTGATCATACAAGCTTATTTTATATCAATGTAGATTTTGTGTTATTGATACTATTTTTGGTCCTTTTAGTTACATCATTTTGGATTTCTCAGTGACTGCTTAATTATCTTCTTCATAAATGATTTTTTAAAAATCTCTGTTCAATTGTATCTTTGGTTTTATAACCATTTTTCATAATATACTTATTTGATGAGGCTAGTTTAACCAATAAATCTGGAAAAACCCAGCACACAACAAAAGAAAGCCCCTGTTACAACATTATACTCCATTCTTTTGCTTTTCTTCAATAGTTGGTTTTTCGGTTTTCTATTCTTTTTTTTTGATAACTTTAGTAGTTGTAAATTTCACTTTTCAATTAATTTACTTTCTTCTGGAAATTTCTATAGTGTATATTTTCTTTTATAGTTAATTTAATTTATCTTTATTCCTTTTTCTTTGTTTTCAAGGTTTTATAACTATATTTATATGGATAGGTACATATCTTTTTACTCAATGATACAATAATGATTTCTTGTAAACTGTTTTCTTTTTTTAATTATAAAGATTACTTCTTAACCTACTTTTGATGAAAATATTGATGTTTAATTACACATAAATATAAATTTTAAATATAAGTAATAAACAGTTATAAAAACATGAAATGCTTAGAACAAAACTTCAAACTTCTACAGCAACTTAATCATAAATATAACTTGTTTCACAAGTTATAGTTTCAACTACTACTAAATTAATATAATAAGGAAAAAAAAATGTAACTTCAAAAGCAAGAAAAAATATCTTATGAAAAGACTCAAAATTTTAAGTTTCTAAAAAAGAATTCTAATAAGAAAGCTTCCCCCCTCCCTCAGAAGTATAACAAATAAAAAATGGAGCTCATTTTTTTAAAAAAAATTGCACATAAAAATTCAATATTCATATGTATTGAAAGAAGTGTGAAGAAATATACAATCCATCAAGAAATTATAAGACTATTTTAATTTTGAAAATTGTAATGTAAATAAAGGTTCCAAATGTAATTTATATAAACAAATAAAATTGATATTACAACATATATATTTATTATAATTATATAATAAATGCATTGTAATATACATTTTAATTGTTTCAATAATTTTGAATATGTAATAAATGATTACATAAACAAAAATAATTGAAATAAGAGAAAAATCACTGTTAAAAAATTATAAGACCATTAATCTAAAAAAAAGTATGAAAATTAATATGATATTGGTCCACCATTTTCCTGATAGCCTCAAACATTTTGTTTTTCATTGAAATGACCATGTGATTAAGCTCAGTTTCAGAAATATTAAGCCATTCTGTTACTATTGCTACTTTCAGTTCATGGGCTAATGAAAACTGTTTATTACTAGCATAAGTTTTGTAACATAAAGGTTTTCTATGGAGTTCAAGTCTGGATTTTGACTTAGGCATAGCAAAACATTTGACTTTTTTCTTTTAAAAGCTATACCTGGATGGATTTATACGTATTGCAAAAAGCATTGTCCTGCTGAAATATTCAATTAGCATCACCTAATAAAAACTCAAACAGTATCAGATAATCTTATGTATAGCTTAATGTTAAGGAGAATCCATACATCCTGAAATTCACAGAAAATCGCACAATTAATCATGATACTAAAGGCTCCCCAAAACCATTACTGATCCTTCCTCCCATTTGTCAATAGAAATGTTTTTTCAGTTCCTTCCTCAAATCATGCCAATAGTAGCCATCAGGATCGTTAAAATTAAATTTTTTTCCATCAGAAAACAAATGTTTTTGCTCATTTCAGAATTCCTTCCCGACAATTTTAATAACTTTGGTGTTTTCGTCATTTTCATAAATTTTGTATAAGTATTTGACTTAAGACTCTTCCAAAGTATGGCATGTGTAATTCAAATGTTCCAGAATTTCAGGCATCAAAAGACCTTTTTAAATTGATAGACAAATTATTGATTGTACCATGCCGTGAAAATCCTTTTACTTCTATGTCATTTTATTTTGTTAGAATAATCTTTCCTAATTATAGCATTGTGAATAGCAGTTTTAGAACACTTCAGTAACCCCCATATTTCTTTTTCAAATTTACCAGTAAAATAAAAATTTTCTCACTTCAACCTCAAGATAACTCTTAACCCAGGGGTATCTTTAAATAAGTTATGGATAACACAATCAAAACCAGCAACTTTGCTTCTTGGGTAATGCAGTCAAGAAATACTAATGCATGCATTTTTATGATTCTGATGTGATGTATATTATGCTAATTTTCTCAAGTGATTTTATGATTTCTTAACAGACATCTTATTCAATTTTTAGAAAAATGAGTAGATCTTAGTAAATTTTATATTAATTTTTAAAGTTGTAAAATAAGTACAGAAAGTGTTTCCCAATTCGTTTTTAATAAACATTTATACCTCCTTCAGAAATGCACAAATTTGGTGTTTGTCTTATAATTTCTTAATGCACAGTATTTACATCAATATCATTGCCTCAAAAAAATACATGACAGTTTACAACGCCAAAACTTAAATTTTAAAATATATATACAATTAAAATGCATCAAAGTATATTGTATTCTATCACAGCTTATAATGCATTGGCTTGCAAAAGCTCACGAATTTCTTTAGCAAATCTGTAGGCAGGGAAGCCTACAACATTGAAATAATCACCATCAATGCTTTCAATTAAGGTAGATCCTTGACCTTGAATTGCATATCCGCCAGCTTTAGATCTATGGGGGAAGGGGGAATACCATACATATTAGTTTCAAAGAAAATAACAGTATATGAACTTAGCAATAAAAACTATGACTGAAATAACAGTTTCAGGGTAAATATAGTAGAAAGTAAAGAACGTATTTTCTAAAAACTAAAAAAGAAGGAAATTTGGATGTCAATTTATGGTATATATACCCGAATGACCAAAACTGAAACTAAACATAGCCTCACTTGCAACCTGTAGTTGTCTTATTTCACGTTTGTTCTATAACAACCTGAATCTGTCAACACACAGAATATACAATGCATATGGTCTTGAAGAAAGCCAAATTAAAATTAAATATGATGCAAAAGAATTTACTTACTTATACAAAGATTTCTCCTAAAATTCATTCAAAATTCAAATTTTTGTTTGATTAATAAACCTTTAAAAAATTTAAATATGTTTTCTTTTTGAAAAAATATAATATATATAAGCCTATTCAGAACATTCTTTATGCATTTATTACATTGGTATCAAAAATCATGAATTTTCTTTTTAAAAGGGCAAATTTTATAAATTTTTCTTATAATGTTTTAACACTACATTCTAAGCCTATATGGCTGAGATCATCCAAGATTTGTTACACCCCAAATTTTCTAGAGTTATATTCCTTTTTACCACAGTTAAAATTTTTAAACTGGAATAAAAACAATTTTGACATTAATTTAGACATCTGAATAAAAGTTACTTCTTTATTTGCTTAGATTTTATTTTTGGTAATAAAATATAGAATGAAGCAATAAGTATTTTAAAATGAAATTTTTAAATAATCATCACTTTTGAATTAAGGATAAAAAATTAAAGAAAAGGAAGAAAAAATCGCTAAAACTCAAGTTTTCGCATGAGAAAATAGAAGTTAGAAAAGAAATGAAGCAATGGGATTTAGATTACACAGCCATCAAAAAAAGGAAAACCTGAATAAATTTCATGATTCTCATCGTGGCTGAATAAAATTGTGTCACTATCATTGGCCCAAAGGGCACTAAATAACTGTTTTAATGGATTAATTAACATTGTTAATTAACTTTTAAAAAGAATTATTCCATTACGAAATTCAATCATTAGTTCCAGAGATATTTGGTGAAAAACTGTAAAAAGGTCATACAGTACAGTTCTTTCGTGAAAATGATTCATACTGTGTGCTTTTAAATGTTTATCAACACAATATAATAATAGAATAAATAATTACAATTTATAAACTATTATTTGGCACCTTAAGATACCCAGTTTGCTGATTGTTATATCTAAATTGAATATTTTCTGAGCTATTGAAGATAATTAATTGCCCAAAATTTTAGTTTTAAGAGTTTCATGACATGAGAAATCCAGATATATATATATTTGGTATGTTAAAATTTACAGCTTACTTTTTATCATAACTGTATTTAATAATTCACATTTCACTATAAAGTTCTTTTTCAATTTTTGAAACATTTTTAGAAATGAAAAATTATCTCTAGACCAGCACAAACAGCTTTGAAAAAAGTCAAGTAAAACTTTTCACATCGTTAGATATTTTAAACTAATTTAATATTAGAGAATCTCTTTCTTTAAACATGAATTAAGCATAAACCTATATATAGAATCCTATAAAATTTGAAATATAGACTTATTTTAAGATGAGAAATGTGATATGAGGAAAAAATTGGATTCCATTACTGAAAACAAATTCTTTCTAAATGTCAATTAACTACATTAATTAATTAATCTAATAACACAATATATATATATATATATATATATATATATATATATATATATATATATATATATATATATAAGGAATAATAAATGAATTAACCAAAAAAGAAAGCATGTAAAAATGGAAATTAACGTAACATATTTAATGTTATAACAGGCCATACATATATATTCAAAGAAACATTGTAATTTGCATTTTTGAAATAATCTCTGAAAACCTTAAGCCTTATTAAGTGTTTTCAGTTTTAAGTATTCTTAAATCGAATCTGAGCATGAATAATTAAGCTAATTACAAGTAATACTGTATCACAATTCTATTCAGTTTTTTTTTTTTTTTTAATTAAATTATCATGATATAATGATTTAATAAACAATCAAATATTTTTAGCAATCAACATTAAATTATTAAACAAAACATTTCAAAATTTTGAAAGGACATACATTGAGAAAACATTAAATATATACAAAAGAAAGTTGCGAAGTCTTCATGTAATGATATAAGTTAAAAAAATGTAGATATTTTAAATAGTTTGTTCTTGTTTCTAGATTTTGAACAAATTCTAAAAGTAATATATTTTATAATAATTCTAAAAGTAAGTAGAAAATATTCCAGAAATAATAGTATAATGGTAAATAATTCATATGTAATGGAATAGTGAAGTATAAATTCTAAATGAGACTAGATAGTACTATAGATTCTAAAAATTAATAGGATATATAGGAATTCTGTTTTATAACTTGAAGTTATATGCAGGAATTTATTAAAAAATAACAAGTTGACGTATCTTTAAACAATACAAAAGAAATTGAAATGGAGCCTTTAAATTCAAATGGTAAAAATTGTATTTTTCATATTCATTTTCTATGTACTTAAAATAATCTTTTCTTTTCAACTAGTTAAAAATCTAAAATTTCTTTTGCTAAATTTAGGATCTAACAATTTTTTCTGTAGAATAATGTGACTTGGAACTTGTCTGCCAAAGACTATTCAATATTTCTTGTTGAATAAATAAGCTTACTTATTTTGAAAGAACTAATTTTGTAATAGATCAATGTTAATCTCTTAAAAAAAAACCATTAATTATTTTTTCAAAAACTTAACCTAGGATTAATAATATATTAATAAATTAAATTATAATAAAAACACACTTTTTATATACAAATCACTTAGCAATACCACACCTATTCAAATTTATACTATTCATTTTAAAATTTCTTTTTAAAACAGATGAAATACAATTAATGTTACCAGAATAAGTTTCAAAATTTTCATGAGTAATCTATCAAATAAAGAAATAAGTGATACATTTAAAGAGCAATTATGTATATATATCGCAGAATTATTTTAAAGATATATTAATTTAGACAATTTTATATATATGGAAATGAAACGTTAAAAATATACAATTAAAAAAAATTCTATAGTCTTGATCAAATGAATGACAGTACTGTAAAAATGGTAAGAAAACAGTAAATGAAATATAATAAATGTGGATACACACGTTATTTTAAGTGACTGAAATCTGAACATTAGAATGGTAAATGCAAATTAAGAAAATGAGTAAAAATAGAGCAGTAAAAAACCTCTTAAACCTAGAAATAATACTAGAATTCATGGTAGGGAAAATGATGGTGAAGAGAGAAGGATTTTAAAAAATTAAGTATTAGAATAAAAGGTGAACTATGTTTGGTACATAATGGAGCACTTAGCCCTATCTCCTGTATTGATAGTCAAGTTAACTCGGAATTTCTTCCATGTACCCAGTGCAATTAAACTATTAGTGCGGTATATATTAAATTTTGCAGAGCAAAATATAAAAAAAAAAATTAGTATTAAACTGGATATTAATCAAGAAGTAATTACAAAGTAACCAATAAAGTTCTTGTTGTTTTTGCTTTGTCATTGAATTAAGTGAGAATAAGTATGCAAATAGTGCATCACATGGTTTATAAACCGGTCAGTTGAGAGTAGGAATATCAGTCTTTATAAAAGTCCCTCATGCACTTTCAATATTCTTAACTCGCACTGTAGCGAAGATAAAGCAAAGTGTCAAAGAATCTCGTTTAGTGTTGCTTGCTTTATGACTTCAAAGTGGGCTTTATCAGCAGCTGCATCAAATCAACTGCAGGCGGCCACTGAGGAGAACAATAGTCTAACGTGTGGTGAACTTGCAAAACAGTTCAACATTTCTGATGAAACAGTTAGATTTCCTCTGCACCTCATAGGTAAGATGTACAGGCTGAGCAAGTGGATTCCGCACACATTGTTGAAAAATCACAAGAACAATGAGTGGCAGCCTGTATGTCGTTGCTTTATCGCCGTTGTACCACATCCATATTCAATCAAGTGGCTTACCAGAGATAAGAAGTGTCCTGTATGATAATCCCAAGTGTTCCAAATATTGGTTGTCACCCTTGGATACTGTTTCTCACTGTGCAAGACCACCCGAAACTTACATAACATTATGCTTTGTGTCTGTTGGATGCTATATTGTAAGTTGAATGGAATTGATCTCATTTGGTAATACATTTTGGATTATGTGTAGCCAATATGACGTCATCCCACATATCAGGCAATGAGGAATCAAGAATTTACATTCGATATTATTTTCTGTTGCGTCATATGTGGTTTATTTTTGTGATTGCTTGTGATTTTTAACTGTCAATTTGACTGTGTCGAATGCAGATTCCTGATGCATATAATAGGTGTGATTTGTATCGCTGATTCATATTCCTGTTTTAATTATATCTTGATGTTAGTTAATCAGCTGGTAATGCCCAGTAAATTTGATCATGTTTTTCTTTCATTTTTAAATGTAAATAAACATGATTTTAAATATTAGTGTCTGTTTTACTCTGCTTTAAATTAGTTGTGGCTTAATCTATCACCAAGGGCCCCGTCAGTGGACAGGTCCTCAAGTGATTCACTATGAGCTGCTATACCAACGTGCCAAACAGTCATTGTGGACCTATACTCGAAGCAATTGGAACCTGTTCAACAGGCATTTCAACAGAAAGAGCCAGCAGTAGTGAATCGCAAAAGTGTACTCTTCCTTCATGACAACACCAGATCGCATGTCACACCATACAGCAACTTGGTCGGGAAACTTTGTGGCAGCCTCCTAACTCCCCTAGACTCACACCATCTGATTTCCACCTCATACATTCCCTGTATAATCATCTTCGTAGAAAATTTTTCACCAATGAAGTAGACTTGCACCAAGCACTCAAGACTCTGCATCCAAAATCCCTGAGATTTACCAAAAGGGGATTGCACAGCTGGAGACATGTTGGCAAAAGGTGCTGGATGCCAATTACTTCAAGGATTAACAACATGCTACACTTACTGTAAATCATTTTCTTTTCACCCATTAAGAACAGCATATTGGTTACCTTATAATTACAGGTTTATTTGAGCTTTACAAGGACAAAGATAGCTTAAATATCAGTTCAGAAGGGGGGATACAGGGCTATTTGTAACTTCCATTCAAGGAGCAAACATATGGAAGTTAGAATTCAGATCAGAGGGTAGAGGAGTAGAGGGTAGAACCCTGTCCTCCAATCAGGAGATAGCAGTAGGTATTGCTTGAATTTTCTGTTCAGAATGGAGGGGAAGTTCAGAATAGAATTGTACATCCAATCTGGAGGCAGCAGCTAATTTTGGAAGAGTTTGATATTCTAACTCGGCTAAGAACTAGAGCTTAATTTCTCATTGGTTATAGGCTGAAAATTGAGACTTGGAAAAAAAATTTACATTAATTTAAGATCCTGGTTTCAATGGAAGAACCAAAGAGTTCTTGGTATATGGGTGATGGAGAGATACTGGGAAGCCAACAGAAATTTTCATGGTAAATAAAATAAATAACTTGCTACATTGAGATTTTAGGTTTTTTAGAATATGAGATTTTGTGGTCGATGAATGCTACATTTACTAACGGCAGAGAGTAAATGTAGCATTTATTTCTTGGAGGGATGAATTTTGAATATTGTCTATGCAATCAAAGAGTTTTGAGGCTATTTTTTGAACAAATCTTTATAATGTAGGGATTTTTATTGCTGTTCTGAGGTCCTTACTTCTCATGAACCAGCAAGCTCTGCAGATCATACTTTTGACATTATTTTAGAGGTTTTACTAGTTTATTCATATGAGTGTGAGCTGCTTGCCCTCAGATCGAACATGTATAAATTCTGGTGGAATGCAGAACATGAGTATAGATAAGCAACTTGATATTAATACTTAATGTGGTTTTGACATAATAGGGGAGTCATTTTGTTCATGGCCAGTCGAGACTTTGTATCTGAGTTATATGTTGTTCAAAAGTAAGTTTATGATCTAAAAAGATACCAAGATATTTGGCATTTTAAGATCAGGGAATATTTTTATTTTCAAGAAATATTTCAGTTGGTTTTATTTTCGGCATTTGTTGAAAACAGCCTCGGTTTTTGAAACATTTAATTTTCCATTTCAAGAACCAGTCTTCTAGTATTGTGAGGTGTATGTTTAAGTGATGACTCAAGATTTGTATGACTTTGCAAGTAAGGCTGTGTCATCTGCAAACATGCAGACCATTGTGTTGTCATGTTTTGGAAAGTCGTTCATATAACTGAAAAATAAATATGGTCCCAAATGCTACCCTGGAGGAATTCCTGTAAGGATTGATCTGGGAGATGAATACATATTATTAACTTTGACAAAGCATTTCTGTTTGCTGGGGATGAATTAACGAGAACTATTAGATATGGTGGGGTTCAGATTTTAATCAATTCACTGAGCAAAGAAATGTACTCAATCAAAGGCTTTTTGTATGTCTAGAAAAACTGTCCATAAGTACATTTCCTACCTTAAACACCAGAAAAGATATGCTCCACTACTCTGAGTAGCTGATGTAATATGGAGAGATGTGGCATAAAGATACTGTTCCAGAATAATGACTTGGTATCTCAAAAGATGGTCAAGTAGCCTATTGAGTATGATTTTTTCAGCTAATTTCCCTAGGATGGGTAGTAGTTAAATTGGTTGGTAGTTTTCTGGATTTGCTGGGACCTTTTCTGGAATTAAGATAGGTATGTATGAAGCAATTCTCCATTACTGTGGGAAGTAACTCAATGGATATTTTTACTATTATATAATTGGCTATAATTTTACTATAATATACTTGGATATTTTTAATATTATATAATTGTAGAATGATTTTGGTTGGGAAGTTTTAACCATTTTATTTATGATTCCATCCCTACTTGGTGACTTTGCTATTTTTAATTTTTCAATATGGTTATCACATCAGATGGTAGTGGGTTTATGGGTATTTTTCAATAAAATTATTTTCATTGGCTATATAATTGTGAATGACATGTGCAACTATCCTATCATTTAACAGTGTTTAAATATAATCATAAAAATATAAAATATATTCCTGATTTTATTGGAAAACAACTATTATGAGGTTGCATAAATTATTTGAATCTGTTTTTCAAAATATTTTTTACAAATTATATTTTGCAAACTTATCAAATACATACAATTTCACAAACATAATTGCAAAGCAAATTACATCAGTTAATAAGTAATTTAATACATTCTACTATAAAAGACTACTCTTCCATTTTTTACACTATATTCTAACACACTATTCTAATATTTAAAAGCTAAATCAATATATATATAATATTTAATAATTTGCAGATAAAAATTGAATAAATTATAATACATTTCTAACTAATGTCATACAAAATTATATTGATATAATATTCCTTTGCATAAAAACTATTCTAAATCAACAAATATCATAAAACTGTATATTAAAAATAAATACTAGAAATAATTAACAGAATCAGTAGTCACAATATAATATAAACGTAATATAATATAAAGAATATTCAAAAACATAAAAGTATGTCAAAAGCAAAACTATTATATGATAGCATAAAAATATTATTCTATTTCCAGTCATTAAATATATAAAAGTATCAAATTAAAACCACAAAGTAGAAAGAAAACTGATGAACTAATATTTACTGAGTGTTCCTTTTAGCAGACATATAGTAAGATCAACAAATAAATATACTCACTCCGGCTCACCAGAGCTCACATATGCTTCTATTACAGCTCGAGGAAGATTACCCATATAAACTTTTGTTCTTTCACAGAAACTTTTCATTCCTATATATTTATAGAAATTATGATATCAGGAGTAGTATTTTGAATATAAAATATTATACTACAGTTAAATTTTAGATACAACACAAACAAAAGTCAATCTTTTTACATATTGAAGTTTTTTTAACCCTTCTAAATAAATAAAAAATAATATTTGATTTCTAATTCTTGTTTTATACTACAATTTTATATTGAATTTCTAAATTTTAACATAATTAAGCAATATTCCTGTTTTCTACATTTTTAATAATCTTATTTAATTTAATAATGTAAATGAATTTTAGAATAACTTCTTAGACCTCTAAAATATAAAAATACAATGCCTCATTGATAACTTTATGAATTCAGTCATAAAAAATTGGTTTTTAATAGATTGACTACAACCAAAGTGTGTGTGTGTGTATATATATGACTCAAGACTATTTAACCATATTATGTCCAACTAAAGAATGTGAGTGAGTGAATGTGAAGGTTTTTGACACAAGAACCAGATGTGGCTATGCTGCACCAAACAAGATTTAACTGTGGTCTAGGTGTGAAAAAATTGGGGGGGGGGGAATTGGTTTATAAAAAGTCCAACTAAAGACAACATTAATACCATTATAATTACATAATGTGAATAAATAGGATGATAGAGAATCAACTCTGTTTATATTTCAATCCAGTAACTCTAACTTAAAATGTTTTGTGTGTATGTGATAATCTATATACTGTTCAACAGAGAATTTCCATAATCTACATTTTATTCCTTTTAATACAGTATTCTTATTCAATATAATAATAAGCAAATTGAAATCAGAAACAGCATATACAAATCTTAAAAAATAACATTCAAGGGTTATAGAAAGAACTATTAAAGGAGAGTGGATATATTTTATAGAGAAAGATTTAAAGAAAAACCATAATTATACTTACTATGCGTACTCTCCCCTACAGCATAGATTAAGCATACACCAGTAAGAACATCATGTCTTTTTCCACTCAACCTGGAATGAATATACATATACATCTGATTTTTAATACATTTCAAAAATCATTAAAATATACATAATACTTCATGAATGCTAATTTAAGCACACACATGTAACAGGTAATCAGCTTTGATAAGTTTTTTTACAGCTTATAGTTTATTTTTAAAGATCATTATTTTATAATGAAGTACAGTAAAAAAAAAAGTGTACCATTTTTACTAAGTTGTCCATATCACTGCATAGCACAAATAAAATGTGCTTAATATTCATAAATAAAATTTTCAATTAAAACATTGTTTTTTTTCCCCCAAAAGAAAGATACAAACATTTCCTTTTAAAAAAATTTATAATTGAAAAAAATAAATCCTGAAAAATACTAAATACTTTAAAAGCAAGATTATATTGCAAATTACACCTCTCCAACACAATTGCTGTTAATAAACCTTAGTGGTCAAAACTATAGAAAAATAAAAGTTAATAATTGACTCAAATACTTTAAATGGGATGAAACCATTTGCATAAAAATTTCAGTATATTGGAAAAACGGTAAGGCTAAATGAAATTTATCTTCCAAATGAGACATGGTGACACAAATAAATGATCTTTTTCAAATCAGTAAAACATATATTCTTGGAGCATTAATCTGTTTATTTTTAATATATTTGAAAATATCTCGGCACTATTTTTAATAATAGCAATACTATTCCAATTATCTATATATAATATTTTGAATTGTTTTTTGTAATTTTTTACCAGCAAGAGATATATGAGAATTCAAACCAATAGTTATTGTTCTAAATTTAACAGGAGTTTTATGAAATTTTAATATTAAGAAACATGAGCTTATTTATTATTAATATTGACACCAATTTTCTTATAAACTGCAATAATTCTATTAGAAATTACTTTCTGATTATAATTCAGGGTTCTAAAAGAATTATTCACACGATTCTTATTAGTTTAATTAATGTAGAATTTTCTACAAATAATAGTATAATTATTAGGTACTTTGGCAAATTAACCAATCGCAAAGATGTCCCGGGGATTAATAATAGCTCTCTGTTTTTAAATCTTTCAAATAAATATCCTCATTATTATTAATATATACTTTTCTAAAGACCAATTTTTTTTAAAATCATAATTTATACAGTTTTTAAATTGTTTAAAAGCTTCTAATGGTAGACCATAATTAATTATTAATTTAGTATTAAAATTATCGATATCTAAGGTAATTTGTTTCTTAACAAAAAATTTATTTTTCAAAATGAAAAGTCTGAAATTAGTAATAATATATATCTTTTATTTATTTTTTTTTTTTATCCTCAACAATATCCAAATTACCAGTAATCACATGTTGATATTCTTTATTGGTACTCTTTTAAACCTTTACACATATATACCTGAGCAAATTAATTGGGACAAAGTAAAAAAAAAAAATCGCTTTTTTAAGAAAACTATGCTTTTATTCCTTCTATACATTTGCAATACATTTTCTAGTATGACATATGACCTCTCTTAGCAGAAATGATCTCTTGCAGACATTTTGACATTGACTCCATTAGATTAATATAAATGCTCATGAGTCTATCATCATGAAATTACCCTTGAATTACATAGTTTATAAAATGTTCTTTTGTTGTACAATCTATCTTACCTAAACGCCTCTTCACAATATTCCCCAAGTTCTCAAATGGATTTAATTCTGGCGAATTTCTATGTCAATCAAGCACTTAAATTTGATTTTCTAGCATAGAAGTCTTTACCAGTTTTGAATTGTGACAAGAAGTCATGTTGAAATGTTCTATTAAAAGTTTTAATGAATCTTGTGCCATAATATTTCGATGTATTTAATCGAATTCATCGGGCCTTAAACAGAACTAAGCTTCCAGTACAATTTGCCGTGTAAAATCCCCAAAACATCTGCTTCAGTGGGTGTTTTAATCTGTTGGATATGGTCCTGTCTCAAAGGTTCACAATCATTTCGTCTCATAACATCTGAAATGTATCCCTGAACAAATAAATAAGTTTCATCACCAGAAACTATCTTCCAGTCATCAGTAGCCCATGATTTGTACTTATTTTGCAGACGTTAAAAGTTTTTTCTCTTTATGACAAGAGTTAAAAATTGTTTTTTTATTGGTCTCCTTGCCTTACGGCCAGCAACCAGAAGCCTATGAGGTACAGTTCAGCTACTCGTATCCAAGGCAGATGCCAATCAATCCCTTTGAAGGTCCGAGATTGTTTTCCTTGGATTAATTTTGCTATTACTTATTAGAATTTTATCAGTTTTTGCAGTAGTTTTCTGCTTATGCCTGCATCTTCCTTTCCTTTTTGGAGAGGCTGATCCAAATACTTTAAATAAAATTAGGATTCTTAAAACACTTGATTTGTGCCTACACCAACTGCAAAAGATATCTCTCTAACTGTCATAGAAATGTGATCTTTAAAAGCTATAACTTTAGCACGCTTCCTTGGAATTATATTCATTTTGGAACACGTGAAAGAGAGAGCAAACACTAACAATTAACTGCCTCACTCAAAGGCTCACAACTAAAAAATAGGTTATTACTTTTACACTAAAATCAGTTAGGTCAATTAGTCACATCCACTCTAAGCAGATAAATCCATTTTAAGGTGGTTCACACTCAGTCTAAGAAGATAAAATGCGTTTGAAGTGGTTTCAGACACACCTACCAAAAAAATTAGCTTGTCCAAATTAATTTGTACAGTATAGTACATATATCATTTCTTTTTAAAATACAAGTTAATATAATTTAAAAAAGTAAAATTAATTTTTATTATATTTAAAAGCTTTTTTATGTTGAGATTTTTAACAGGGATTAATTTTTATATTAATAAATATAAAAATTAGATTATTAAAAGATTATTAAAATTAATCTTAATAAAAGATTTGCTTTTAAACTTAATAGTACAATATTAAAAAAAAAAGTCCATTTAGAGTTCTTTTTACTTTTCGTATGTACAAACATCTGTAAAGAGTAAATGTCGTATGGAATTCTCTACAATGGAACATTTACATGTAGCATACAAAACAGAAGTCAAAACATTGAAGCAAACGCAATCTATCACTTATAATCATAATCCAAAGCTGCAATGGATTGGAAAAACTGTTATTTTAGTTGAATAGATCTTTTACCTCTTCTTTTGAAGCTCAAACTCCAATAATATAAGACAGGTTATTGTCAGCTAACTAATTTTTTCCCATATATATGTAAAATATATAGATAAGTAAGAAAGTAATTAGTAAAAATAATTTTTTTTGAAAGTTTAATCACCCATACAGAAAACATTGTTCTAGTAATTAGAAACAAGGTTTAGGAAATTTGTATTCAGAATTAAATGCCATGCAGAAATTTTATGTGTCATTACTTAGCAGAGCTTTTATTACTTTAATGCATTTAAAGAAGTCAGACAATTGGCTATGTTAAAGCCTGACATGGAGGGAAAATGTATTGCTTCCAAGATATTACCATATTGTGTATACTAAATCATTCAAATATATCAGTTTAATAGCATTTAAATATATCACACCAGTTGCATAAATACATTTTATTTATGACACATAATTATTTAAATGCTATTTTTAATAAAATTTTATTTTCAACTTTTAATATATATTTTGATTTTATCCAATAGCACAGAATACGAAAAATTTAATTCAAAAATATAAAATTCTGTAATAAAGAAAATACATTACTTCTTTCTCTGAAACAACAACTTTCAATCTGTTAAATATTTTATAAAAAAATACAAATCCAATAAAAATTTCAATGCCCAAATGAAGAAAAATGAGCTCCTAAAGAACAGATGAGCAACTTGGCATGTAAAAACTAGTTTCTACAACTTGAAGAGAGGAACAAAAAGATCAGGTTTGAGTGAAAACTAAAAACAATGTACTCTTAATTTTTCATTAAGAGCAATCTGTTCTTTTGTTGATCACGTCTATAGTTACACTGTACGTTATTTTTACATTGATTACTCTTTCATCTCGAGATGTTGCCACATAATGCTATTGACTATCAGTTTCAATCAATATGGTATTTCTATATCTGGTTTCCACAATCACATAATTGACATGGCACTATGCTTGATAATAGCAACAGTATCATGGCTGATAATATATACTTCCTCATGCCGATGCTCTCCAGGGTTATTTGAATTCTATAATATGGCCCCTTTAGATGATGATGAGGTATAGTGCCTGTTCGGGTAAATTTTCAGCTCGTTTTCTCAACAATTCTCCGTATATTTGACTGTTGGAAATGTTCTGAGTATACCATTGACTGTGGTATGCAAATTCCTTTTGCATTTTTAATCATTTTTAAAACATAGATTGACTTACATTTTTTTTTTGCATATTTCATTTTAATCTAAAGATTCTTTCATTGTGTAGCAATTTTCATACATAAACAATTTTTGAAATTTACATATATCAAGAAATGGTAATGATATAGAGTATTATTTAGAACACTTAATAATAATTAAAATTAGTATTAAAACAGCAATAACTATTCATAATAAAAGTGATTCAGCATCTGAAAAGTGATATTATATACAGATACAGTGAATTACCATTTTAAATTCAACATTTTAGAAAAATATATAGCACTTGTAACAGATGATTAAGTGAAATTACTATTAAAAAAAAATTCTAACCTTTTTTTCCTAAAATAAGAACTTACAAAGGAGAAACAAAACAAATTACAATAGAAACTACTTGCTTTGTTAATATTTCAATATTATGAGCTGGAGATTTTGGTTTCCCAATAATTTCATCATTCAGAACAACTACTGTATCAGCACCAATAATAAGAAGTGATGGATCCTGTAAAAAAAAAACTAGTTTTAATATTTGAAAAACAAAAATTATACTCTACACATTGAAATCCATTTTTATGAAAAATAAACATTTTTAAAAATTACTAAATTTTTAAAATATGAAATAAGTAAGAACAATCAAATAATTTTCTCAACCACAAACAAAAAGGAAATGTTTGACAATTAATTGCAAGAAAATGCACCCAGTTGTATATCTGCCAGACGCCAAAACCTGATAAGCAAGGACAATAAAGCCTATAATCTTGAACCACAGTCAGATAATATAGTTGACACTTGAGCTGGCACTGAATCCTCTAAACCTATGCTCTAGCAATGTGAGAATTTTGAGCATTGGCAGTCCTTAAACATGAAGGGTCCTTAGTGAGATTAGGATTTCAACAAGCACCTTGGCTAAAACACTGCTAGCCACAGGTTTAATGCTATGACCACTTGGCCAGTACTACTAGCATTTTCTAATTTAGCTCTACAACTAAATTAATAAATTTTCAAAATATATAAAAATATATCATGTTGCCAAATATAGGAATGTTTAAATTTAACATCACACTTGAAAACTATTGATGATAAACCTAGAGATATGGTCAAACGATAACATTTTAATCAGCACTTTTCTCTTCTAACTTACATAACAAATTTGCATTTTAGAAACTACTGAAAACAAATTGACAAATGCAACAATTGGTTTTTCTGAATAAACTTTAATCTTATCTTTCTTGATTTTTTTATTAGAAATCAAACACGATTATCTTCTGAATGACTTTCAGGATAACAGTTTACTCTTATTAAATTTAGTAGAGCTGGTATTCTCAAAAGCATGTTTCACATTTGAAAAATGAACAGTGTTAAAAGCCTAAAAGGAGTGCAAAATTTCATTATTATTGAGAAAATATTCTTAGTCATGTATCACTCCTTCAATGACTGTAATGCATGGAAAGAACTGTATTTTAACCATTAACAAATATGTGTAAAAATGTTCTATATTAAATGTATTCAAACCATATCTTTTAAATTTTAATAGGGGTTCTAAAATATGTGTAGAGGAGATTGTAAATTTTTTGAAAAAAAAATTAAGTGATAGAATGGACAAGTTTGAGTGATTGAGTCTTAATGAACATGTTCAGTGTTAAAATGTAGAAATGAACATACCATTGTATAGATAGATAAAATAAAATAAGTTTATGAAGTAAAATTAACTTGATGTTGATAACTTCTTGGGTGTAATATGGTGCTTTACCTAAAGCATGCACATAAAAGTTTTATCTAATTAAAAATTGATTTCAATGAACTGTTCTTGTAAAATATTTTTGATGATCAAAACAAAAATTCAGAATTGAAATAAATATTCGCATTAAAATTAATAAGAATGATTGTATATTAAAACTTATTTCTAGTAACAATTTAATAAAATGTCACTATTCTAGAAGTAAAAATAATTTTATATTGCTATACTACGCTGTTAATTTAATTAGTTTTCAAGCATGTCCTCAGAAATCTTATGCTTTCATTCCTGTATCATAGATATACCTAAAAAGTCCCTTCTTAGTAAATCAATCAAATGAATGAGAAAATGCATATCTAATAAGATCACAGTTATATTCAAATTAAAGAATTTGAGGTTGAAAATATTTTTTTAAAAATCAAAGGTAATATATATAGTTACAGAACCTCTTTTCCCAATTTCATTTACTTATTTAAAACTTGAGAATTTTGAGATTAACAGCATTTCTAATTAATTAAACAGGCTAAATGATTTGGTTGTATAGTGGAGAGAAGAGGCTGTGACCATAGAATAGAATGGAGAGTTAGAACAATGACTTAAATGAAAAGGCTATATCATTTGGTTCAATCTTTAGTTTATTGAATAAACAAGATTAACATTAATATAAACTTAATTTAGCATACCAGGAAGATGACCAAGGATCTCACTCAAATGAGTTTTATTTGTGTACAACTTAATGAAATTAGTGTTAAATGTTTGTGTGACTTTCAAGTATGACATATCTATGTGAATGTGTCCATTCGTGTAAATGTGAAAACTCTAGGCCAGGAGGGATGTGGGGTGGGATAGAGAGAGAAAGTGCATTTTGCTTCTACAATCCAATTTATACTTCAGAACATTAAACATGTGATGATTATCTATGGGTCTTTCGTGAGTAAATTCAGAGTCCAAGAGGGACCATTCCAAATTAAAACTCCTTTGCTCCATGAAAGTTAGAACCACTTATCAATAACAAAATAGTTTGAATTAAATTAATAAAAGTTAAAAATTAAGAATGTTTTTAAAAGAATAAAGATAACAAATTTATAGCAATCCATTTCATACTGAAACAGCATTATGATTTATAACTACAATTCAAAGAGGAATATAAAAAGATTCAGTATGATCCAGAATCCATAAATACTGAAATTCTAATACATACCATAATTTGTAATACATTCGCTATGAAATAATTTAAAAGAAATATATTTTGTTTATTTTATACCAAAAAATTCATGCAGTTTTAGAGTATCATCAATTTTGACAGTGATGTATATATTGAATTTAAAGCTAAATAATATCACAATCTCTGAATAATGACATGCAAGTTAAAATTTATTATGGATATAAAAACATATATTAATGGATGAATGGTATATAACTAAAGAATATATTTAAATTAGCTTATGATCCAGTCTTAGAAAAACAGAATATATTAAATTCGGCTAAGATCTTACAAATTTGATAACTTAATGTGGTACTTTTCCATTAACTGATATGATATCCAGACAAAAGCCACTAAGTTTAATTGGTGCAGTTATCATCAAGCTGAAATGTTGACATGGTTATACGATGTTTACAGTAACCTTATAACATACCGCTTTTTAAAAAATAAGTTTCTTTTTTGAAAAACAATCCATTTTTTAAAATGTTAAGATGACTACACAATTTGGTAATTGCCTAAAGACAAAGAGACAGGTATTCAATTTTTCAAAAAAAATGGAATTCTTCATAAAGAAAGACACTGTTTAAATGATTCTTTGATAAGGCTAAGCACAAGTGATTCATCACCAAGATATAAACCTGGTTAAATTGATTATGGATTCCTTTTCTCATTGATTTACCATTTTAATACATGTGGTGTAAAGACTCAACATCAGTTGCATTTCATGAACTTCAGCTTCAAATAAACCACAATATAACAGTCAAATGGAAAAACTAGATGAAAGAAATTTGTACCAATGCTTTGTTGTTAAGGCAAAATCAAAAAATCGGAGGAATCAATACAGTAGTTGTCAACAGAGTAGTTGTAGAAACAGACTAAAGTCTTTTCACTTTAGAAAAAACAATATCAGGCACATTCTTCCCCCTCAGTTGGTTTTTGGTTGGTTATATCATGAAAACTAAAGAATGTTTCCCAGTTGCAGTCTCAGACTGAACAGCAATCACTTTAATGGCTCTAATTGAGGAATATGTAGCTGATGATAGTATCTTGTTTTCTGACAGCTTGAAAGCATACAAAACTGAAGAAATGAAAAATTTTGGATTAGAACATTTTACTATCAATCAGCAATATAATTTTGTGGACCCAGAAGCCAAATGCCTCAGTTAGGAACTGTAAGATACCAATTAGATTCTTATTTAATTGAATTTATGGAGTGATGTTTGCATGCAAAGACAAATTTATTTTCAGCAATTATAAACAAAATTTACAATTTCATGCCTGCTGAGTAAATTGATCTTTTCTTATTTCATTGTTTATATATATGTTTCAGTTCATTTGTGTGAATTAAATATAATAAAAATAAAAGTCTATTAGGGTTATATATTCTAGTCATGTCAACATTTAAGCTTGGCAATAATTGCACCAATTAAGCTTGGTGGTTTTTATCTGGTACCCAGCTAATGGTAAAGTACCCTCAAAGTATATAGAATGAATTTCAGTTGTGCTGTGGATATAAATAAATGATATGACACATGAAAATATTCAAATATACGAGGGTTGTTCTGAAAGTAGGTTTTGCCATTTTTTTTTTTTTGAAGGAGCAGATGGTATACCAGATGAAACAATAAACTGCCGTAAAAATCCACACCCATTACTGGTTCAACAACAGCAGTAGCATCAGCAGAAAAGAAATAATGCATGTGCAGAGTGACAAAGAAAAGAGTATTAGCAGACCAGTATGACTGTGGTTTTTCAAGTACAAATCACAATGGCAGATGGGTGCACCAACAGCATGGTTGGAAATGGAAGTGCATGCTATTATCTGGTATGAATGGGCACATGGGACCAGTGTGTTTGTCATCCATGAGTGCCTAGAGACCATGTATGGTGAACAGGTCATGCCTCATCAAATGGTCGGATGCTAGTGTTCAATGTTCAGTGATAGGAAGAAGAATGAGGAGGATGAAGGTCAAAGTGGGCATCCGTCCACATATATGAAAGAAAACAAAATTGCTTAAGTACAGGATATGGTGTTAGTGGACAAGCACATAATGGTGTCAGGCTAAGTCTACACTGTGTATTGGTCATGCTTAGATCTATCCAAAACAATGCTGAGGTGGAGCAGGTTATGTGACAATTCCTTGCATTGCTGAGCATCAAGTTTTACCAGAGTGGTTTCTTCAAACTGCTTTAACACAACAACAAATGTCTTAATGTCAGTTGCAACTATGTCGAAAAATAATGTAAGGTGTATAGTTCATGCTGACGTTGTTTTTTTTTTCTTTTTTCTGGCAACAAAGTTTTCATGTGAAAAAAAATAACAAAATTCACTTTCAGAACATCTCGAGTATGTATATATAAATAACATTTAAAGAACATCTAAAAAATATCAGAATTTATCAATGTTTTTTTTTTTCTTTTTGCTAGACAAAAGGATAGTCAAGGTAGTTAATATAATTAATTAACAGTATTAAATTCATAGTATATATATTAGCACTTAACTCAAAGCTATTTTGTTTCAAACAGCAAATTAATGCATAACTTTGATGTATCAGTGTAACAAAATACTTTACATCAAACTGGTTTTTAAATTAGGTACAACGTATTAGACAGGATTCTCTGGATAAAAATATATATGTTCATCATCAGAAAAATGAATTTTGAATGAAATAGATGATTGAAAACAAGTAAAAAATAAGCTAATAAATTACTTTGATGCCTACAAGTCTAAATAAGGAAAATATATGTTAGTTCATTAATTCCTCAAAAACACAAAACATTAATGTGGTTGCATAGACCTTAATACTTCAAGATATGCAGTGTCCAGTTAATTTCTAGACAAACTGTTTTGAAAATCCTAAAAATTTTATTCTTAAAATTTTTTGAAATAAGGTCATATACCCATTCCTGAGATTAAGATAGCTTCAAACAAATTTTTTAAAAAATTCTTTCTAATCTACGGTATAAATAGAATAATATGTATAGATTATGTTCCACAGATTGCATATGGCTTTATGTTAAATAGTTGACAATTCTCCACACCATACTACACATTTCAGACAGGTCAATATAAGCAATATAATTGAAGAAAATTTCATTGAAATGAAACTAGTACTAATTTAAGATTTGCTTCAAGACCAGCCTTCTATAAAAAGTAAAGAAATCAAAATCTATATTTTATTGTCTTTCTCTGTAATATATAGCAGATACAAGTAATATACAGTAGAAAACTAATTTATTTTGTCACCTCTCCTCTAAGTCACAGAGAATAAATGAGATCTAAAGTAACAAGCCTAACATATTAGATGTAGTATAAAATGAACTCAGAATATTACTTGTAGTCCTTCCATTACCATTGCAGATGACAATAAATAGCATACTTACTTAAAAGTTCCAATAAGCACTTTCTTGAATAGAATATGCCAAATGCTTTTCAATTATTCAATAACAGGATAAACAATCTAACCTTGCATTACAATTTGTACACTTTAAGCCAAGCTCCTTTTAATAAAAACTAATTCTTCAAATTATGCCTACCCTTAAAGAAAATAGCATAGAAGAGAAACTAATTTTTTGTAACTAATGGGAAATATGAAAATATGAATACCAACAAAAATATTAAAATTAAATTATTTAACAGTACAAGCAGGAACGTTATAATTTCTGAACAAGCAGGAACGTTATAAGACATAATTATCTGGAAACTTAAAATGTCTTCCAAAATTTTATCAAATATACCAACAGAGAACATGGAATTCTAACTAAATAAAAATATTTAAGAAAATTTTATATTAATTAGAAAAAATTCGATGAACTTGTTAAACAGTAAAACAATACATTTTTTAAAAAATAACAATAATTCAATAAATTTATCAGTAAATTAAAATTTTTAAAACATACCGTTTCAAACTTTTTTACAACTGCAGCAGCTTTCTGAGTGGCATTTTCTATTACATACTCATAAGGTGAAAGACGATTAATAGGACACAAACTTTCATCATAGTTTGAACTTACTGCATCAAACTGCATGCCCTGCAATATTTTTTTAAGAATCAACATTTACTTTTAAATACATGTAAGAGAAAAATACAAACTTTTCATACAGAGAAGAAACTATATTTTTATTTTGTTTTCTCATTCTGTAACAAAGCATGCATTTTTGGTTTAAAAACGAGTTTTTCTTCTTTTACATTTATTATTTTTAGTAAAAAGGGCTGTTAAGTTTTTCTTTAAATTCAAACCACCAAATATATTTTTAAAAACTTCAGATCTATTTTGAAAGATAATCTTTGGGTAATATAAGGAAAATCAAATAAGAATGCATTCAATTTACTACATCATACAAATTTCGGACACATTTTGATGTTTAATTACTCATAAAATAATGTAGATTAAAATTAATATCATAAATGGTTAGATAGACTCAAAATGTTTCAAGACCCTTGTCAATGAGCTTCCACATATGCCCCCTTAGTCGCATGGAAAATATCAAGGTGATTTCCCGTCAGGTACCGGAAGCATGTCTGCATCCACAGCGGCTTTTACAGTTGTAATCCTAGCTTTTAGATCATCAATGTTCGACACTTTCCTCCAGTAAATGATGTCCTTTTACAAATCCCCATAGAAAAAATCCAGCAGTGTTATATCAGGTGATCTGGGTAGTCAAGAAATTGGACCAGCTTGCCCAATGCATCTCCCAGTAAAATGATCACTCGTAGAACTACGGAATCCCAATGAGGTGGTGCAACATCTTGTTGCAAAAAGACATGTAGCTGAAGTTTTTTGAATTGTAGAAATATGAAATTTTCCAACATGTCCAAGTAAACAACAGATGTGAGTGTATTTTCAGTAAAAAAGAAAAGCCCAATGATGCGGTCATACATTGATCCATACCACACATTAACCTTTGGGGAGTCCCTTTGTAACTCACAGTATTTATGGGGGGTTTCAGATTCTCATATGTGCACATTGTGGCAAATTACTATGCCAGAAAGATGAAAGCAAGCTTCATCGGAGAATACTATGCGATTAAGAAATTCAACATCATTTTCTATCCTCCTTAGCATATATGTTGCAAAGGCCATGCAGTTAAGCCTATTGTCTGGTTCCAAGGCTTCAACAATTTGAACTTTGTAAGCATGCAGTCTTAATCTTTTCTTAATAACCTTACCCACAGTAGAAATTGGCATATTCAATTCTGTTGCCACTGGTCTCCTAGATCTCCTAGGATTGAGTAAGAATGTCTCTATGAAGATGTCTCAACATCAACATCACTAGAGCAGGGATGTCTGGAATGCTTCTTATCTATGACATTTCCAGTTTTTAGAAAATTCTTCTTTGATCTTTGGAACCCTCTTCTGTATTTCCAGTTTTCAGAAAATTCTTCTTTGATCTTTTTAGTACCCTCTTCTGTAATTTCTCTGTGTTTGCATTGTGGATTTCGTTTTGATGAACTACCATAAAGTCTGTGCTTTTTCTTGTGGTGTACTCATTCTCAATATACGATCGAATAAAACATCATATACAAAAGTCGAACAAACACATCAAAAGTAAACATAACATAGCATTGTAATTGTGGCAAAAAACAAAAGAGAGAAAAATGTAAATAAGTAGATGATATGTACAAAAGAAAAGATATTCAAATGGGAAAAGGAAAATATATGAATTATTCCATCAATAAATGCCCTAAGTTTGTTTATACTTCATTATTTTATGAGTTATTAAACATTAAAATGTGTCCAAAATTTTATAAACACTCTGTATAATCTTATAATAATTTTTCTATTAATTCAGATTAGTAATAGCACAGAACATTTTTATGCAAATGTAGATGTTGAACTGTGACTTCTATTACTTTCAATTACACCAGTATAGACAATATAAACATTTCAAATCGTAAAAGTCTCAGAAATTATCAGAAGTAAGAATAATAGTTACTGTATTTATCACATATTTGTGAGTACACTGTGTAACTTTCATAAAAATTATATAACAATAGTCAGCAATTAATTTAACATCATTATTTTGGCTAATATAATCAAGCACAAATATTTAATAATAGAACCAAGAAGAAAAAATAAGAGAGAAAAGACATAATCATTAATTCCATTTCAAGTGAAAACTTAACTGAATACTAAACATTAAGAACAAATTTAGATCCCTTTTTAATTAGACCTATTATACTGCAGAAATTTCTCTTTCAAAACTGATATTGATACTTTTAGTTTTTAGATTATCTTAAATTTAAACTTACCGTTGCAAAAAAAAAAAAAATAGCAGATAAAGATCCTGAAAACTAATTCATAGATTCAAAACTTTACTCATTGTTCCCATTCACAAATTAGTATTATATAATTTCTATTACATTGCACACACATAGATGCAATTTTTGTTCACTACTCACAAGACAATGAAAATTTGTTTTAAAAATGGAAGGATAGAACAGGATATCCAGGAAATGCTTCATAGTAACTACTGTGAGTATGCAGTTACTCATACAATACTTTACAAATGTAATTAATGATTTTTTTGTGTGTGTTTGCAAAACAATGAAAAAGAAAGTCCAAAGCTTCATTCAAGACTTCATTCAACAATAAAAGTGAAAAAATATAAAGAAATAATTAATACAAACAGGAGACAAAACACTCCAGAAATCAGTAAGAAGATTGATCTCTTATTTGGTACAGCTCAATCACTGAAGAAAATGGCCAAATAAGCAAACCAAACGAGTTCTATTCTATCGTAAAAATATGCCTAACATTGAATCATTTCTAAGGTGTTGTCGCTACTTGGCTGCATCCATCACATTCACTTGATTTGTGATAGTATATAACCTCTGATTGTATTCAGAAAAATTAAATTGAAGTTATAATTTAACTATGGTTTTTTTCTCAAATCTAGCTTGCTACAAATGAATAACATAAACACATTCAAAGAAATAATGCAAGACTATCTTAATACTTAGAAAGAAAAATAAGAACATTATGTAGGAGATTAAATTGATTACTGTTAATTTTTACAAAGAATAACTTTTATAAGCTCTTGAAAGAAACTTTTTGATTTTATACTGCTGATCTACAAGTATTTTGCAGCTTCAAGAATTTCTTAAACCATTCTTATATTAGATAAATGAGCAAAAAGTTTTTTGATTTTACATCTATGAATATTCAAGATCTTTTTTTTTTTTTCAATCGGCATGAATGACAAATCAAACTAAAAGTTAATTTAAATCCTTATATTTACAAACTCATTTCTTTTAAATGCGGTGGCCTCCTCTAAGCAGGAAATAAAAAATAGTGATTTAGATTACCAATGGCATGTTCCACATAAATATTCCAAATATATATTTGTCATTTTACAAATAAAATATTTCCTGTAAAAAGGGATGTCATTTTGCCAAATAACAGCTGTTAATAGTTAATGCTTCTATCTACCTTCTATTTCTTATTAGAGTAATTAATTTGATATTAATTTCACACTAAACTTTATTCATTAATTTATATTCAGCTTTATTCATTAATGCTTAAAGAGGGAAGGGGAAATGTCTTCATAGAGAGCATACCTCAGAAAAAAAAGTAAATAAAGCAATATAAGAACAAAAATTAGAAAATAATAATGTAACTAACCTCATAATGAAATTACTATGAAATCACATCTCCCTAACTTTTCTCAATAGCAGACTAAAAGGTCTGGCTTACAAATAAAAACTCTAACCTTTTAAATGCATGAAGATGGTACAAAATTACATAATGAAAACTTACACATTATCCCATCATTATTTTCACAAAACAGAGTAATTTAACAAACAAAATTGTTTGTCAATACTTTTTTTTTGTGTAATTTAATGGTTGTATGGAATATGGAAAACAACCTCTTCTTGTACATTTTTTCATTACTGTTTCATACTATTTAGGATTTTTGGTCAATATAATGATTAGCATATGTTAAGTGATTTGTCAAGATTGAAGCAATAATATACAAGTGATGTGATGCAATTGTTTATTGACCTCATACGGAGAAGCAACATGAAGGATCTTATAATTTTGAACCTTGGTCACATGATGAGGATGACACCTGAGCTGGGCACCTCCCTCACTAAACTTCCATGCTGCACCAACAGTAGGACTTGAGACCTCTACAGATTTGAGGTGTCTCAGTTCCACTACATGGCTGATATTTGAGGCATCAGGCCTTAAGCCCCCAATTCTATGCACCAGTCACAAGTCTGCAAACATGACCATGAGGCTAGTGCAGCCAACAGCAATAATAGCAAATACAAATTGTGTTACTTTTACATAATGAAATATTTTCAAGTTCTTAATAGATTTTGAATAGTTTGATTGCATTTTTTTAAAAAAGCAAGAATACATAAATCAATACAAATTTAAATTCCATATTAAAATTTTCTTACACAGAGCTATCTTCACATGAAAAAATGCTAGTTAAAGGAACTCCTTCAATTAAATTTAAATGAGGAAAGCATATGTATTTCAGTCACTATCTAATTTTTTTCATGATTTTATAATATTCATCATTTTTTCCTTGAGAAAAATTATTGGATTACATTTACTTCATTAATGTGATCATTCTGTCTCTTTAATTTGACTTTGCTTATTGGACTACATCAAATCAATAAATTAAAACATTTAACTCATTCTTATTGGAGACATTGATCTGTTCAAAAAGCTATGTAATTAAAGTGAGATATTTTAAAAGATTGCAAAGTTATATTTTGGATTTTAACAAAAATTCTAAGAAAAAAGATACTATAAACACATACATATAGTAATTTACATAAAATACTATATTGAACAAATAAACTTTGATACATGTAAAAAGAAAAGTTAGAAATCAAATAATTTAAATGTTTACCTCTTATTTTTTTTTCTTAAAGACTTCTCCCTCAACTTCTTAAAATTTAATTTTTTGTTTGATAAGAATTTGAAATTTATTAGAAACACTTACAAGCTGATCCTGAAGAATCTCCTTTCGACGGCATGAGGTGCTGGCTAATACTACATGCAGTTTCCTTAAATAACTTGAATAAGGTGCAAGCATATCTAACCTATAAGTGAATTTATTTTTAACAAAAATCATTTTTTTTGTTTTTGTTTATTTTTCATATAGAACTTCATTAAAATATTTGTTTCTTAGAAAAACTTTTGCTTTTTGTTAATACTAATGAATGTTACTTTGCCATTTGTTAGGCTTGTTAAATTTACTTATGAGAAAAATTTGTAAGATATTCTAAAACATTTTGATTAAGCAGCATAAAGTAACTAATTAAATAAATAGTATTCAAATATTTAACAGAAAGAGAAGGGGGGGAAAGTGCAACAAATTTTAGAAGATACAGAATATGTTTATACATTTTCTTATAGCAGTGCAAAATGCTTTGGGACAATGGTTTCATTTAAATTTATTTATAACTCAACCGTAAATTTGTCTATAACAGAAATATTTTTAAAACAGAATTAAATTTGCAATCCAGCAGAAGTGAATTAAATTTACAACTGAACTAAATTATGGAATTGCATTTATAAATGAAAAAAAAAACTTTATCTTGGAAAATCATTCCAGCTGTTGAAAGTTATTTTTACATTGAACTTTGTTACGAGTTAAGTGTTGATATTTCCATTTCCTTTAAATGTTGATAACCACTATCCTGGACTTATAATTAATATTTTAAGGTTTCGCCAACATTTATGTATTTCATAAAATGTATTCTTTGTCACAAAATTTTTTTACTGTCTCAGTAATTGTGATTCATTGTACAGCAGCTATGCATTACAAGAGGATACTTATAATGAAGTAACATAGAATGTAATTCAAGACTATTACAAAAAAAAATTTATTTACATTGCATCCATTTTTACACATAAATCATAATTTCATTCGATTAAATCAATTTTCAACAAGAGTTTCTCAATGGGCCGAAATAGCAACATGTTTTAGAATACCAAACCAATTCAAGAGCATGGAACCTTTACTACTCCACACCCTTCAAAACTCTAATCAACCACCCACACTCAAGTAACAAGAACAGCTGGGCTGATTCTTCACTGTCAAACTAAACTACACAAGAATTTTACAACATATAAATACTTAACCAGCAACATCATTTTGTACAGTAGTCAGCAGTGGAATCAAGCCTAACTTGGAATCTCAATTTTGAAACCCAAAATGCTTAGATAAAGATTTTAATGCATATAAAGAGATAGAATAGTGAGAGAACATCTCTTGAAAATATTTAATACTACTGGTTACAGAATTTAACAATGAAAGTATATATAATGTGATGAAGTTTTGACAAACATTTTTTTCAGCAACAAATTCTAAATGTTTAGGTTTTTTTCAAAGTAGAAGAACAATTTTAATTACAGTTAATTTGATAACCATCCTATATTTCAATTCCTTCAAAAGAGAATTTTTTTTTCACCATTAAAAAAAACATTAAACAGTTCATTTAAATTACTGGATTAATGCACCTTTCATCACATGAACTCTGCAAAGTAAAAACCAAACTGATTCTAATACCTACATATTCTATGTAATGATAATTTTTTAGGAACTCTACAAGCCCTCAGTGGAATTTGTGTGAGCTCCAGTCTCTAACAATTTCCACAATGACATCATTTATACTGCATCCAGGCCAAAGATTAGTATTTGGTTACCATTTTAATTTTATTAAAGTGTTAACGGATTTTTGATATCATACAATACACCTTCCGGTAGTGACCTAATTTAAACGTTGCTAAATTATTTATCGTCAACTCGTACCCATTTTACTTATGATATAAATGTGAAATATGTCACAATCATAATGTGCAATAATTGATTTTATAGCAAAAAAAAAAAAAAAAAAAAAAAAAAATGACGAAATCGAAAGTCTGTAAAAATAAAATCATTTAAGTTAAACACGAACTTACCTGAAAACGATCCAAACGAATAGACACTAAAAAATAACAATAGAGCAAAAAATTACAGAGCTTTTTGTAAGTTGTTTGTAGGTTATAAAACAAAAATGGCTATTATCCCTCAATTTTAAGAGAATTTTTAATTTACTCCACACAACCGGCTAGCTGATTGATTGATTATCCAGATTATGAAGAACAAGTAAAGTAAAAGCAAGTTAAACTCTCCCAAAAGAATTATAGATATGAATTCACAAAAAATTTCAAAAAGTAGGAGTTAAAAATTAGGACATCGAGAGCAATGATAATTTCACCTCTGATTTGGACGATATCACTCCTCAAGCAGTTAATAGTGATAAAATTAAAAATAAAAAATAATAATTACACTGTTGAATACGATTTAAGCTTTTCCGACGTAATGAAACAGGAAGCTAAAAAAAAACCCTCCCCAATCATCTTAGGTAATACTGACGACCCGAAAGCAACTCTTGAAAATATGATGAAACTGACAAAATGCGAACTCAAAGGAGACTTCAAAAGAAATAGTTTAAAAAATCCCCCCCCCCCTACAGTTGAGGTATTCAAAGCAATACAAATTCATGTTCAAGAGAGGAATTTAGAATCTCACACATTTGAATTACCCACTGAGAGAATCGTTAAATGTATAGTTAAAAGCCTCTCAATTAATTATTCCTACGCTGAAATAATTCAGAAATTAGCTAAATATAATCTAATAATCAATGAATGCAATAACTTAAAATCCAAAAAAATAACCAGACTCTCCCTCTACTTTTAGTTACACTTCCAAAAACAGAAAGCAACAAAAAAAAAAAAAATTTGAAATCATTAATATGGGATACCTTTCAGTCAAAATTGAACCTCTCCACAAAAAACAAAAAAAAAACACTATCAAAGCTATCGCTGTCAAAGTTATTTTCACCATTCTAGATTATGCACTAGGGAATTTAAATGTGTGAAATTTGGAGATAATCATCCAACTCATAGCTGCAACAAAACTTCTGAAAGCCCCCCTCCCCCAAATGCTGTAACTGTGGTGGAGATCATACTGTAAATTACTATAGTTGTCCCAAAAAATCTATGAATTTAAAACCCTCCACCCCCATCCTCAAACTACTGGGGAAAATGACGTAAAAATGCCAAAAATAACAATAGCCAAACAACCATACCTCCGTACCCGCCAATGACCCTTTAAGTCTTCCCTTAGTTAATGAAATTTTAAAAATTTTCAAACATTTCAAGTTTGATAAAATAATGGAAACCTACCAACAATTTAAATCATTAGTACAAATATTCGCTAATAACAAACTTGATTTATGTTCAAAAATTGAAAAATCATTCCAAGTAATTTGCAGAATGATGTCCATCTGGTTCTAAAATTTAAAATGCTAAATAAATTACCCTCGTCCCTCCTGATTGCGAGCTTGAATGCAAATGGCATTAAATCAAAAATAGGAGAACTCCAAATTTTCATAGATGATTACAACCCTGACATCATACGAGTCCAGGAAATTCACCTCAAACACTCTGAAAATTCTTGACGGGAACAAGGACAAGATTAATAAGTCTTTCCTTTGTCGATGAATTTCAAGCTTTTGATGTGGTCACTACGCAGTCTGGCCAGTGCTGTTTGTGCGGATCTTGTACCTTCGGACTGTAAGGACAGACCAGGACGGTTTCCATCATATCAATCATGAGCGGAAGGGACTCTCCAAGTAGAATTTGCTTTTTCCCTGTGGATAGAAAATATTTCGGAAGCGAAGAGTTCATTAGAGGCGACAGAAGGAAGAGCGCTTTCCTCTTTCGCAAGTAAATCTACCATCTCATTGCCGAAGACTTCAACATGAGAGGGGGTCCATTGGATGCAAACTCTGCTATTTTGTGAAAATGTAACAATTTTGGAAATAATTTCTTGACCGGTTTTTTTTCTAGATTTTTTGGCCAATTTTTTAGCATTGGATTGATCTCTTGAGGTCCGTCAAAATAAAGGTGCCATTAGTTCCAAAATGGAGGGCGAAATTTAAGGCTTCTCTGATTGCATGAAGTTCTGAACGGGAAACCGAACAGTTGTTTGGGAATCTTCAACGAAAAATCAAACCCTTCTCGGCTTTATCATAGACGCCACTGCCTGTCCTACCTAAATCCGATTTACTATATCAGTTTAAAGTATTAGGGCCCGAGAAGAGTTGTTGTTAATTACTTCCGGTGATAATTGTCTGATCATTTCTGGGTGTTGAATATGCTTAAATGCACTTGTCAATAATTGCTAATTAAAACTAATTTTATCCAAAGAAGCAGATGTGTCAAGCAGCTAAAATGAATACATGGCTCGACATTAAAATCCAAAAAAAAACTCTTTTTCACATAACACCAACTGGGCTGTCTTTTTTCAGTCTCTGTTTGCTTGGTCCACTACAGAAAGGATTTTGATGTCTTATGAAATGACCCGAGACTTTTTAATTTAGCAATATATTTTGTAGAATTAGTTTGTCTTCTCAATGACAAAGGCTGTAAGTCGGCCTCAAACAGTACAATAGCTTTGGGACAGCAACTTCGGAGACCCGTTATTATGCGAGCCGCTTTTAGTTGTACTCTTTCTAATCTGTTAAGATTCGTTTGAGAAGCCACTTGATAGATTTGATAGCCATACTCCAGAACAGGCCGAATAAGTGCGGTGTATGTCATTCTAAGAGTTCCAGAATTGGCACCCCAATCCCTGCCAGAAATGAACTTCAATAGTTCAAGCTGCTTCCTTCCCTTTTCAGCAAGTTTTGCAATATGCTTGCCACAATTAATCTCATAGTCCAAATTGAAGCCCAAATAAGTTGGACTTTTTGTTATTTCAAGCAGATTTCCTTTCAGATCAATTCTTGGATGCAAGGTGAACATTTTTCTGTTTGTAGTAAAAATGTAAGAAAATGACTTTGTAGAGTTGTAGTTTAGTTTATGCTCTTCAGCAAAACTGCATAGTAACCAAGTTCTCATTTGAAGAATTCTCAATTTTGGTCGTGTCTTCATCACTTTTCCAAATCACAACATCATCAGCAAATAAGCTAAAATTACATGAAATGACCATTTTCTCCATCCCAGCCACTAATATTGAGAACAAAGTGACACTTTCAACAGAGTTCCGAGGTATACCATGTATGATCTGTAAAAGTTGGAGATACCACTTTCATACTTGACTCGCAAAGGTCCGCTGATCGAGAAATTTTAAATCCATGAGAGGACTCTAACTCTGATTTAAACTCATTGTGGCATTTCACCAGGAGCTTATGTTTCCATTCCTTATCAAAGGCCTTGGTAAGGTCTAGGAACACAGAAATAGTGTGATTGTTTGGCTTCATGTTATGGGTATCTCTCACACTCTGGACAAAATAAAGGATTTAATCTATAGGACTGAGTCCCCTTCGGAAGCCATACTGTTCTTCCGATATCAAATTCAGTTCCAAAAGGTGTGTAATTCTTCTCAAAATAATCCGCTCCATTAATTTGCAAGGAATGCATGTGAGAGCAATAGGCCTATAACTTCTCACAGAGTTGGCTTTTTTTTTTTTTTTTTTTGGTTTGTAGACTGGGATAATTATTGTTGTTTTTCACTGTTTTGGAAGTACGCCTGCCTTCCACGACAAATTAAAAATGTACAAAAGGTGCTCTCTACCAAATGGTCCAATGTTTTCCAAAAATTTTCCGTGATTGCCGTCGGGACCAGGAGATTGTTTATTATCAATTTGTTGTATGGCGAATAATAACTCTGAGGTAGTAATAGGATTGGAAAACAAGTGATTGGAAGTAGAAACCTGACGACAAGTATTTACAAGATTTCTGGCCAATTTACCGATCTTCTTATCCCTTCCTTCGAGTCAGCCTGCTCTCTTTCGAATAAAACTTTCCCAACTCTTCAGTAGCTTCTTTTTCATCAATAATAGGGGAATTATTTGATTTAGTGATGGAGTTCGAATTTTTTCACTTGAGGTTGTACTCTATCTAATGCTTTTGCTAGTTTTCAGAGTCTAGAATTAGGTGTTTTGTAATCCAGCTTCGAACGCAGTTGTTCTCAACGGTTCCTCTTCATATCAACCTCATTATATGAACTATTTTCCTCTTTATTTGAACGTTTCATATCTGCATTTATTTTGTTAATTTGAGTTCTAGTTCCATCATCGGTTCTTTGGGCATAGTTTCTCAAAGGTGGACCTTATCAGCCAGAAGTTTCTTACTTCTTCAGAATTGTGAGGAGAGTTTTCAAATTGTTTAACGCGTTTTTTACCTTTACCTCTTGGTATAGCTTGTTTTGTTGCTCTAAAAATAGAGTCTTTGAAGTGTGACCATTCTCTTCCCAAGTCCTCAGTAAGAGGGTTCTGTGAAAGTCTTTCAGTTGAAATAGATTCAAAGGTGTTCCAATTAGCTTTATCGAAGTTCCAGGAAAGTTTAGAGGAACTTAAATCCTAATTTTAAAATATATTTCAGTCAAAATAGATGAATAATCACTGACAATATGGTCTAGGAACTCTCCATGAGCTGTATTAAAAAATGTCTGGACTAATAAGTGTCAGATCTAATGCATCAGTCATATTATAACTCAAGGAGCGATATATGTGGGTACCATCATTCAAAAAGAGGAACCTTTTGTCATTTGCCATGTCATTCAATTCCTGTCCTCCTGCATTTGTTGTAGCATATCCCCAAGTTGCATGTTTTGCGTTAAAGTCACCAAGAGAGACAGTCATTTCACCAAAGCAGTTCTCGAAGCACTCTAAGTTAAATCTCTAGTTATTTGGAGGATGATAGATTGATGATGTTAACGTTTTGATTTCTTGGAAAACCCTTACACCCAGACTCTCTAGGCAAGTATTTTGGGGATAGACATTAGGATTTCGCTGATAGAAGACATCTATAATTAGGAAAACTAGACCTCCACCAGAGGAAGATGTGTCTTGTCGAAAAAAGTTGTAGCCTTTAACTTTCAGCTGATGTTTTGCTTACAGTTTTGTCTCTTGTAGAGCAATGATCGAAAATTGATGCTTCTCGACAAGTTCAAGAATGTGGTCAAGTTTGATCCTAGATTCTGCTAAGCCGATACTTTTTATATTACACTGTAGAATTCGGAGATTTTTTTTTTGTCTATCTCGAGAAGTCGGTGACTGTAGCGGACTTATCGGACAGGATCCTCTACCTAAATACCGAAAGCGTCCCTGATTAATCTGCTCGACGGACGATGCAGCACGGGACGATCAGAATATGACTGGCTCATGACTATGAATAAAAAGCAGCTTCTATTTCAAACGAGGTACCCCATTGGGGAAAGAATGACTTTGCCTCTATGCCTGTTAGTGTTAGCTGGGAATAATGGAGTGGCCTTCACGACTTGGGTGGCCCTACCAGGAGAATACACTCCCAACATATATCACCCACTTCTCCCAGTAACACCTCCTTGCAGCTTTGAGACCACTAACAGTACTTAAGGGGGATCCATTGTCAACATCAAAGACAACCAATACTTCACCCTTACTACTATTTATTATCCCTCAATAATCTCATCAACCATAAAGATCTAATCAATATCCTCTTTGACAACCCCACCAGAATTTTAAAAGGCGACTTTAATGCAAACATACAACCTGGAACAGAGGCAGAACAAACACATCAGGTAGTTATTCATGCTATGTGCAACACTAATAACTTACAAATAGCTGTTCTCGACTCACCCACTCACTTTCCTTACAACTATGTAATAGATTTTGGTATCCTCAAAAACATTCCATTCTACAAAATTGAAAGTATTAATGATCTACATCGCGACCATAACCCTATACTAATTGACATCTCTTTCAATAAAATTCTCCCTATCCCCCTTCGCACTTTAACAACTACTAATTGGCTCCATTATCAAGAAATTCTGTATAATATGACAAAATGCAACCCCATTATTAATAATATTTCTAATCTAGACCAATCAATTACATCCTTTACTACTAATATTCAAAATGCAATTAATCATGCGAGTAATACGAGATCTATGAAACCTCCCCTTCTTAGACTTCCCACTACTTATCAGAAACCTAGTTAAAGAGAAAAATAGATTCAAAAAACAATGTAAAAACACCAAATACCTTCTTTAAAACACATAATTAATAACCTCAAAAAACAAATTAAAAATGAAATTAATACCTTTAAAAATATAGAAAGGGAGAAACTTACTCCACCAGCTTAGTAACGATGATAAACCTTTTTAATATGAACAAAAACTTTCTAATAAACTTAACAATATCCCTCACTAACAGGCAATAATGGGCTGGTATTCTCTGATAAAGAAAATGCTGATCTGCTTGTCCATAACCTTGAATCCTCGTTCCAGGAAAATCCAACTCCATATGATGAAGATGATGATCATATTGAAAAAATAAAATCCTAAGTACGCAATTATCTTGAATTCCATACCAATTTAAATTTCTCCCCCTCTTCATCTTCTCCACTGATATAGCTACCATAGTTAAGAAGTTAAACAAAAAGAAAGCCCCTGGAGAGAATGGCATTCGCAATGGAGCCTTTAAATTCTTCCCCCTCCACACACTTACTCACCCCTCTATAATTTTTAATAAATGTCTCTTGTTTGCCCGTTTTCCACAAAAATGGAAACATGCAACAATTATTCTCTTCCCCACAAACCCGGCCAAAACCACTCAATTTCCTCAACTATAGACCTATCAGCCTACTAAATTCTATTTAAAAATCTTTGAAAGAATCCTGTTAACCAGAATACTCACTTATGTTTCCACTAATAATATTCTTCCAGATTCACAATTAGGCTTCCGTACTAACCAAAGCACTGTTCATCAACTACTTCGGGTTGTGAATGCCATTACTAAAAGATTTAATTCCAAATAAGTCTCTGGGGTCATCTTTCTCGACATACAAAAAGCTTTCGACTGCTTCTAGCATGACGGGTTGATCTTCAAACTAATCATATTAAATCCCCCTACATAATAGTCATCTTAAATAATTACCTTAAAAATAGAATATTTCAAGTTAAACTTATTAATACTCTTTCTAAAATATGCCGGATGTAAGCCATCAAAAAGGATTACCTGTAATGTTAAAATATGTTAATGTAGATTATTCTGAAAGTGATGTACGTATACAAGAACGATTAATTTGTTTTGAAACAGTAAAAGACTCGCTAGGAAATGGTCATCAGCCAAAATCTAAAGCATATTAGAAAAGGAGAAATTAGATTTAATAAATAGTCCAAGTCGTGGACAAAGATACGATAATGGAGCTAATATACGAGGTTTATATAAAGTCTAACACGCAATAAATTTTTTGAGATTTTACAAACCATATATAATATCTTTGTAAGTTCTAATATGCACCGGGATACATTAAAAGAGCTTGATGGACATCTTAATCCTCGAAAATATCAAAAAATCAGTGAGATTCCAAGAACAATTATTTTCTCTAGCTTTGAAATATCTTTATAAATAAGCCAGTGGCATGAAACGAAATTTGAAATTCAATCAATAGAAAATAAACTTACTTCATTTGAATTTTTATTAACTTTGGTCATTCGATATGATATGCTGAAGGAAGTATATATTTATGCGTAAGATATTCCCCTTCCTCTCTACACATATTCCTATTCAGAAAAGGGTACGATAAATTCTCATTTAAAACGCCTCATAAAATATTTTGAAAAGTATCGTGAATCGAGATTCTACACAGAATTACAAAGAAAATAGCTGACGAGAGATTTGAAAGAGACACCTGAATTTAAAAATCAAAGAACTGGAAGGAAAATTAAATAATTTTGCTGGGAAGAGCCGATTTCATCAGGAAAAGAATGTTTCCGAATTCATTATTTTCTGATATTCATTCATTATTTTTTAATTAATTTATTGGACTATCAAATAAAGATACAATTCAAAAAATAAATGAACTCAATGCAAACATAAGATTTTAAAAGCGGCTGATGCCATTTATATAAAATTAAGAAGATAAGACAATGTAACATAATAAAATATATTTACAAAATAATTGCTTCAAGAGTAAATCGTTCAAGACATTACATTTGCTTACGATCTACATTAATAAAAGGAAGAATTTGCTATTTTTTTCGGCGGCGCAACGGTAAGATTAGATGACTCAGGACTAATTATAAAATTTGGAACAAAGAATCTATGAATACTGATAGTGTGCACCACGAAGCAGGTTTTTCGAAATTTGCCTTAATTTTTTTTAAAACTTAAGTTTAAAGTGAATTTGCCTTCATTGCGCTCGAGCAGTCTTTCTTTACAAGGAAGAATTTTCTATTCTTATCTGCGGCTCTTTGAAAGATTAAAAGACTCATGACTTTGAAATTTGGTACAAAGAATTTGAGAATACTGATAGTGTGCACCACGAAGCCATTTTTTGAAATTTAACTTAGATTTTATAAAGTTTTAGTTTAAATTTCACGAAGTAATGTATAATGCCATAGTGTATCTCCTTCAAACAATTTATTTGGTTTAGATTTTAGTAATTATTTCTTCTTTCTAAAAGAATTATTGTGATTTCTTTAGTTAATTTCAAAATAATTACGATTTTTTTTCCCGTATTAATCATCATCTCAAAAGTATATTACTTGAAAAAGTATGAAAATGATGAAGGGATTTTACGAATAATATTAGGTTTTAAATTGCTACGAGAAAGTTCTCTAGCTTTTCAGGATACAAAAGAAACGCTTTATGTTCATAATAAAAGAAATTTCCTAAAGTTAATTCATTTCCTAACTGAATTTGACCTCAAAGTAGAGAAATACGTTCGGAGAATCCTCAACAATGAAGAAAAGAAAATGATATATTTAAGGAAAACAATCATAATAAAATTATTGGAATATTACATAACATAAAGTCTATTATTATAATACAAGTTCAAAAAGCGAAATAGTATTCAATTTTCTTCATTGCATTTCCAAAGCGAATCATTGAACAAATGTCACTTGTAGAAAGACATGTTTCTATTGATCAATCGGAATTAGGATGTAAATGTAAAATTAATGAATATTTTTGGGGTTTTCTTCCTATTGAGATATGCGCTGGTTAGGAATAACCTCAAATTTTGTTACTAGAGTTAGGGGGAAATGGAAAATATGAAAGGGGGGTCAATGTTAAGACAATTGTTCAAATGCGAGAGGCAACAAATGGGGATTTCAGTAAAGAATTAAGACTTTAAGCCCAAAAGCATTTTACTTAAACGAAGATTAAAACGAAATTTTACATATGTAAGTACAACGTTGATATAAATAAGTGATTACAAAATCAAGGCAAAATAATCAATTACTGTAGGAAAAATTACAAATTAATGGAGGTTTTAGTAAACTGTTGGACCACCTCTAGCATAAATGCATGATAAGATACGGTCGGGCATTGAGGCATACAAATCCCGTCTGATGTCCTACGACATCTCGTACCACAGTTGCTGTAAACGCGTCTTTAATTCGACCAAACTCGTAGGTTGTCCACCTTTAGTCAGCAACCCTTACTCTCTCTCCTTTGTGAGTAGAAAGTTTTTACGATATCCCATGTGGCGTTTGTAAAATTCCCGGTGTTCCCAGAGGGGGAAAGAAATTTTTTTCTCAATCGTAAAACCGCCGAGGGGAAAGAATATTTTGAATTATTATAATTATAGAAATATTAGTTTAAACTTGTCGCAAATGACTAAATATTGCATTGTTAAGCGAGTGAGGACGATTCCCAAGGATTCAAAGCTCTAGCTTGATGGGAAGTTGGTTAAATTAACGATCGAAAATTTGATGACACACACACACCAAGTGAAATTCAGAAAAATGTTGTAAAAAGGTAAAGCTGTCTGCCTAATTATTATTCAATAGTCAATAATTTTAAGGTAGGGAATTACTAATGTCATTTTGAAAAATTACACCCGAATTTACATCTCATTATCCGGCAGAATCAGAGCTACGAATTAAAAAAAAAAATTCATTCGTTAAAATCAAATTAGTAATCAAGTCAATTTCATGTCAAAATTTACTGAAAATAATAAAACCGAACAGAAGTTGGTTTTAAAATAGCGTGGAACATCAAACGAACAAAAAGACCATACACTGATGGGAGGAGGGGGTTATTAAAATATATTATTCGTACACAGTTAAGACATTAGATCCCAATAATACCAATCTTGTAAAATTAATAAACGACATTCCAGTTACCCGGCATACAATTGAACGCCGAACCTCAGAAATAAAAGTAGATTTGTTATTTCAATTGAATGAAGATATATATATATATACACAGGGTGTCCAGCCTTAATGTGAACCAATAGCTAATTCCCGAACCGTTCGGTTTAGATATGCACTTCCAATTTGAAAAATGTTTTAAAAAAGGTAAATAATGTTTTTACGTGCTTTTTAAACTAAAAAACCCATTTAGAAAAATATTACAATAATTAAATTTTTATACGGTCCCCAGGTCCTATCACTTATATTTAGGAAAAGATGCAGTACACAAAAACAAAGTAAACACAAAAAATTTCATTTTATTACAATAAAAACTGACCGAGTTATGGAACTTTGAAAATCATACATTTCATCCATTTTCTCGGCCATTTTCAAGAAGCTAGTAAGGGGCCGTCTCGAAAGTGAAATTAATTGGAACTCTGCCAGGAAACTTTCGCTCTTGCACGTCACTCTTATGTAAATCGTTTTTAAATTTAAAAGTATATACATTACGATAATAATACAATAATTAAGTACTTGAGAAATAAAATTTATTCTGTGTACGTGTAAAACATAGACAAAATAAAATATTTTTGAAGAAGAAAACATTTCAAAAGCAGTTTCAAAAAAATAGACTTATTTGCTGCTGTACTGATCATGGCGAGCTTTAAAAGTCTGTTGTGTAGTCGCTTGCAATTGCATACAGTAGTATTCTAATATTACGAATTCTAGTACGGCAGAACGAGATGTATACAACTGAAGAATACTGCGAAATGGTACTGTTGTATGGGCAGTGTAATCGAAATAAGAGAGAGGCGGCAAGATTTTATGCCATTAAATTTCTTAGTCGAAGACATCCAACTTATAATACAATTGCCCGTGATGTTTAACGCTTGTATAAAACTGGGAGTTGTCATAGACATATTCCCTTGTCTCGTGCCACACCTTCAAGCTTGCGGATACCCGCTGAGTTTATTCAAGGATATGCCCTGGCTCATCCTGAAAGAAGTGTCCGGGATATTAGCAAAGCTTGTTCCTACTCAAAATCGACGGTGTGGAACAAATTACATACGTACGGTGCATATCCTTATCGTACAGTCCTGGCGCAGGAACTAATGCCCGAGACCAGGAGCGTCGTTCTGATTTTTGCAATTTCGTGTTAAACACACTGGATGAAAATCCAGATTTTTTTGAATGAAATTTTGTGGTCGGATGAATGCCAGTTCTCGAGGCAAGGCACTATTAATACACAGAATACGCATTATTGGTCCCTCGAAAACCCACATCTAATACGACCGAATCGCCACCAAGTGCGTTGGTCGGTGAATGTGTGGTGTGGAATATAGAAGAGCACTTTAATTGGCCCAATGTATTTCGATGGACTTATAACATCAGAATCATATACTGAAATTTTATCTGGACCGTTAGCCGATTTTTTAGAAGATGAAGTTTCCTTACGGGATTTGTCACGCTTGTGGTACCAGCATGATGATGCACCCGCACACAAATCTGCGCAACCATGTACTTTTTTGGCGCAGACATTTGACACTCGAATAATCGGCTACGGAGGTCAACAGGAGTGGCCCCTGCGATCACCCAACCTAAGTCCTCTGGATTTCTTTCTCTGGAGCTTCCTAAAAAGCAAAAAGTGCGAACATGAATCCACGAGTAAATCCGATTTACTCAATCGAATCAGCATGACATGCAGGTCTGTGACACCAACTATGTTGCAGAAGCTACAGGCGGAGTTTCTGACGTGGGTTCGGTACTGCATTTCTGAGGAAGGCAGTCCTTTTGAACATTATTTAAGTTAATTTGGTCATTCTGATATAATAAAGTCCCAGATACATGATTGGCGCATCATTCCACATTATGTTATAATTTGAACGGAAATCCTGTATCTATTTGCTGTTATTTGTTAAAACACGCTGTTTTAATCTTTTCGGTACAAGTTGTAATTCTTTAATGTAACTTTTATTTGTTTGCCATACAGCAATACAAATTATCAATCTATGATGTTTACCACGATATTTTAATATTACTATGATGTTTTTCTTTTGCTCTTTCTGTAGATAGTGAATTATTGTTCACTAAACTCAATTTATATACGACCCTCTTTTCTGAGCAATTCAAATGCTTCAACTTTATGTAGCCATAACTCGGTCAGTTTTTATCGTAATAAAATGAAATTTTTTGTGTTTACTTTTTTTTTGTGTACTGCATCTTTTCCTAAATATAAGTGATAGGACCTGGGGACCGTATAAAAATTTAATTTTTGTAATTTTTTTTCTAAATGGGTTTTTAGGTTTAAAAAGCACGTAAAAACTTTATTTACCTTTTTTAAAACATTTTTCGAATTGGAAGTGCATATCTAAACCAAACGGTTCAGGAATTAGCTATTGGTTCACATTAAGGCTGGACACCCTGTATATATATAATGTATAGCGCTTGATGAATCAACCGATATTATTGAACAATCTCAAACAGCAGTTTTTATCCGATTAGTGTTTGAAGATGGAGTAACAAGAGAAGAATTATAATATTTAATTGAATTAAAAAAAAATACCACTCGTGGCGTGGATATAAAGGAAGCTTTCGATGACGTCTTTAAAAATTTTTATCCCAAAGATAAGTTAATAAATTAAGCCGCTGATGCGCTCCATCAGTGGATAAACTTATCAGTAATGCTGGGTAAAAATGTAGGACTAATTGGTTTTTCGAAAAAAAAGATGAAAGCATTCCGGATTTTATTCTAACCTATTTTTTGTGCTTCGGGAACATCTTATTCACAAAAACTTTAATTTTGAGCACGTGTTTACACAGGTCATTCGAATTGTAAATTTTATTCGAACCAACGCAAAAAACAACCGTCAGTATCAGAATTTCATCGACGAACTCTATTTAAATGAACAAATAAATGATATATCATCGTACTGCATAGTGAGATGGTTATCAATGCGCGATGTATTACACTGGTTTGTAGTTTTATTGTAACTTAGTATTTTTACCTTTCTAGACGAAGAAACGCAATATTATCGGCTATTAAAAGATAAAGCCTGGATGTATGACTTAATTTTTTTCACCGATACAATGGAACATCTAAAAAAATCGAATATATCACTACAAGATAAAAAAAAAAAGAATATTTTAGAATTTAGTCACAGCCTTTTTAGTTTTAAAAGAAATCTACAATTGTTTCAAAAGGATGTAATAGAACAGATATTCAATCATTTTCCACTTTTAAAAAAAGACGTTTCAGAATCTGATATTCCTCCTGCACTCACTATTAACTAAAAAATGAAATTGAAAAACATGCTAAGTGATTTTGATGAACGATTTGAAGATACGGTAGTATTAAAGTCAGGAAATAGAATTAATAGAGGTGCAAGAAGATCAAGGTCACCAAATGTTCAAAAAATCGCAAAATCTGTTAATGAATTTTGGCCATGTGTACCAAAAATTAAGTACAAACATTTAAAAAATGCAGTACTCTTTTACTGTCGATTTTTGGATCGACATATGATGTTGAAGTATTATACTCAACGATGAAATTTATTAAATCCGTTCAAAATTGAAGTTCCGTTCAAAATTGACCAACCCTCATCTAAAAACCTGATTATAAAAAATTAGTTTCTACATTAAAATTTGTTTTACCTTATAGTAGCGAAGAGTAAACAAAAAGTTTTGATAAATATGTAAAAACTGTCAAAATAATAACTTTACGATTCTGAATTTTCGTTTCTACCTTGAACTTTAGTTGCGACTCCACTGGTAACATTAGTTCTCTAGAACATTTGGATGTATTTGGAAATTTGATTTCAGTTTCCTCACTAAGCCATACAATAGCTCCTTTTATATTAAATAAAGTTTTAATTGACTCATCATTTTGCATTTCTGCGAGTTCTTGATACTGCCTATTTGAAATATCAAACAAATCCACTAACATTGGCTACATCATCCAAGAGTAGAAATTAATTTTTTCTCTTAAATCAGAAAATCTTTTTTTTAAATCAAGCGATAAAAGTTTCAAATGATCGACAATAACCTGCATAACGGTATCAATCGCTACACATTTTTGGAGTCAATGAAACTTTTCAAACTTTTATTGTAAATATATGTCTGACATAATTCAATTAAGATAATGAAACCAAAAATCTTCGCTTATGCCTCGACAAGAGATTTATAAGCTCTTATAAGTTGTCTATTTAATATTCTCTCATTCGCGGGAACATTGGAAATATCGTTCCCTGAAGGAAGCGAGCCACAATCGCGAAACATCACAAAGTAATTGAATGACGCCCCATATGAAAATGATCAAAGTTTAATACCAATGCACATGACCACACATTCTGTAGTGGAGCTGCAATCAGGAAAAAACGGCGCATAGCGGAAGATTCATAAACATAACGATTACATTCTGAATCTAGGAGGACTTAACTAAACGAAGAATGTCAGGAAGAAGTGTTAGGAGACATTTCGCACAGTTAAGTGAGTTTGAGAGAGTCCTGACAATCGGAAATAAAACCGGAAGCTGGTCGAAGCGCCGTGTTTCTCGCCAAGTCAATCTTTCAGGGGGTGTCATCAGAACGTGTTGGGAGCAGTGGACTCGAGATGGTACACACGTGCGGAGAGCCGAGTTTGGAGCGACCAGGAAGACGAAGATGCGAAAGGATTGAAGGATCGTGCGAGAAGCGCACGTTGATCCTACAGTGACGCGTTCCATTATACGATCAGATGTAGGGATGCACGTTGTTCCACAAACCATTTCTAGGAGGGTTGCTGTAGTGAATCTGCCATCGAGGCACCATTTTCGTATTCTGTCTTAAACAGTGAGTCATCGGCGACTCCATCTACAGTGATGTCAAGCCAGAGCGATACGGAATGCCCCAGATTGGAAAAACGTGGATTTTAGAGATGAATCTCAGTCCATTTGGGGGGCAGATGAGAGCCACGTATGGATGTGGATGATGAACCACGTATGGAGCATTATCTTGCTGATGCTCGAGTAGCTCAAGGTTTTCTATGTCATGTTCAGACTCTTCCATGGCCGGCCTACTCCCTTGACTTGTCCCCTATAGGGCATTTGGGGGACCAGCAGAAACGTCAAGCACCGCCGTTACATTCTGTACATGATTTGGAGGTAGCTGTTCAAGATTTGTAGGCCCATCTGCTTCAGGACAACATTCGGCAACTATTCAAACTCAATGCCGGACTCTGTTGCGGCATATATCGCAGCAGCAGGTGGTTAGACGCACTATTAAAGTTACATTGCTTTTATCTTATTATACTCATTGTGTTTGTCTTGATTTTGGTAACAAGAGGATATTTCATCTGTATCATTACACATAGTAAATTTCATTTCAATCTGAAGCACCCTTCATTGTGCGCTATTTTCAGTGTTCCTGAGTGTACTTAGTTTTTCAAAGATATCAACTAAACAACTCACAAATGCTTGACTATCGAACGGTAACAGATTTTTCATTTCAGGTTTGTCGTTTAAAAATCATTAAGAATATCAAATAGTTCAATAAATCTTTTCAAGCAGCTTCCTATTAAAAAACAGTAATCTAACAAGGAAGAGAGGGAGAGCGATACCTTTCTATCACATTTATTTACAATCTCTACGCGCCAATTATACATAAACAAATATTTAAAAATATACAAGGGCTTCCAAACAGCCTGTACTTTCACTAACTCGCAATAGCGGTCAGGACAGATTACATCCAAATCAGGAAAACCCACCTAACGCGGTCAAGAACTAAATGTGCCCATGAATCCCTGCACTCTCACTTAAAGGAGACAAGACGTCCCCTGGCGGTATCCAAAGCAATTATTTCTATCACTAATTTTCGAAAGCCATCTCACTTCAGTGCAAAGTATAAGTCTCGCATGGTCTTCATTTTGTTCTTCTAAAAAAAAACTTGAAGAGACGCTCGCATTTGGCACTGGCTTTAGTAGTAGTGATACATTTTGTAACTGAATTTAATACTTCATTTAGAACAGACGAAATGTTTTTAGCTACCTGGTTATCTCAGTGAATAACACAATGTACAAAAAGGATTTTTGAATTCTCATCTTTCATCAGTTTTAAGCACATACCCCCCCTCATATTAGTGAACACCATCTGCAGCATAAGAAGTTATATTTTTCATTAGTATGTTATTGCCATCTGTGTAATTTTTATCTTATTATAAGCCTCTGTCTTTCAAAGTCAAATCATCCATTTCCACCGAGAATTTCCTCGTTTTCAGATTTTCAACTAGTTATGTTTCAATATCTTAATACATTTAATCTATTCTACAAACAGTAATGTTACTTAGTGGCATAGCTTTAACGTCTTCGTCATCATTTTCCAGAAATTTTTTAAGAGATTCTGACATTGATGGTTTGATTAAATTCTTCCCTATAGTATGACTTTTCCCAGATTTAGTGATAAGTAATGAAATTTGATAACTAGCCTCAAGAGTATGATTGATAGTTGCATTATGAGCAGTAAATAGGGGCTTTAATACAACTATTTATTCAAAATTTTCTTTTAAGTTTGAAAGTAATTCAAATCTTGAATTAATATGAGTATTATGTTTCGCTTTCCTCAAGACGACCTCGTTTCATCGATTCGTTGGTCAAATATATTTGGCAAAAAATACAAAAAAGTGACCATTCATCAAGGCAGCGGGTGTGGAACTAAATTTAAAATATTCCTCCGAATACTGACGAGTTTTTTTTCCTACCTTACAACACTCATTTCACTATGAAATTAAAGAAACAATTATAAGATCAAATGAGAACAAAAAATAATAATATGAGCAGGAGTAAACGTAGATTAAAAATGAGTATTTAAATATATATGGCACATTTTTCACACCACAACAAAACTATAGCACAATAATAATTAAAGTAAACAAAACAATCAAGGGTTTTCGTCCCGAAGTAAGGAACAAAAACCAAGCCAAGTCGACGCCAACAATTCAAAAGCTGCAATTTATATTTTTATCAGCCTCAGGTAATGGTGGAAAGGTGGTTCTACAGAATTCCAATGGAGCCTTTTGCAAGTGACACATTTGGACAAAGTAATTTTCATGCCCCGAAGATCCATTAGGATTCCTTAAATTTGCAAGGAAAATTAGAGGACCTGCACGTTACAAACGTCAATGGTAATGTTCAACAAGTTGTCGTGTTAGTGTAAGTTTTCATGGAATCAATTATTAGACATTTAAAATCCCCACTTTTTTCACCCAAAACCAGAGATCTTCACCTTGCATAGTTCATCATTATCTTAAAAAGTAGGATCTTCTCGAAGACTTTCTCTCTCCCCTTTTAACCTTGTAAGTTCGCCTTAAATCAATTCTTACAATTTCATTCCAGCCGCTTTTGTTTCTTCAATTGTCAGTTTTTAGCATCTCCTTGATTCCTTCTGACTAATGTTGAAAACATCTTAGAAGCTAAGGTAACATTCTGATGTTTTTAGGTATCTTGAAAAGTAACCATCTATTCATGACATGGCAAGTACACCCAACTCTTTTTTTTTTACACGGTAGATACGTTAATCATAAAACCGTGCAAAAAATATTCGTGTAAAAAAAATACATGCGGCATATGGTAAATTTGGGCATATGTTCCACAACTTTAAAAAATCGTGTAAGATGAGAATACTCTGAATATTTTCCCAAAAAACCGTTCGAAAAAGTAATAATGAAATTCATATTACAGGTTTATAAAACAAAAACAATTCCTATTTTTTTTTACAAAATAATTAGAATTATTGTTCCCGGAAAATTTCATCCATAGGTACATACAACATATAAAAATTCAAATTGAAATTAGGAATAAAACTACTAACAACTATTCACATGGCTACTTGATAACAAGCGGACAAGTTTATTACGAACTGGATCAAAAATGCTATCACCAGTAGATGTGTCAGATATGCCTAGCATAACTGTCGGTTTTTATTCAAATGAAGAATTTCGTTTGTTATTAATGGCCTCTGTTGATTTTTTGTTGTTGTTACAAAGTTTGTAATTAGCGCCTGGTTTCTTTGGTTTCTCAAGTTGCTCGTATAATTTTTGATATCCTGCTACACAAAACTTAAGATTACGTTGAAATTTTAATGCACACTCTATGTCAGGATCATGAGCAAGAAAATGTTCCTTATTTGTAGCAAATTTCAAGCCCTCACGAATTTAAATCAGCTGTTAATAGCTGAACTTCATCTTCGACTTTGTCATTATCGAATTCTTTATTATCATAAACTGTCATAAATTCGATCAAATCGTCCTCATCCAAAGGACTTTCTAGCATCAATTCTTCGATGTCAGCCGTTTGCACGTTGTGACCTTCGACACCAAAATCATTTGATAGAGTTATAATTTCAGAACACACAATTGATTTTTGTACTACGAATTTTCCACTTTTGACGCATGCTGATAAAATATTTTTCCAACAAGTATTCAAGTTCGATTGGTGCATCCGTTTCATGGCAAAAGAAGCATGTGTAATACAATCCATAATCGTTAAACTTTCTCCATGCTTCCACTACAGTCAAATTTCTTTCTTCCACTGAGTTTAAAATATATTTAATCGTTTGCTCTATGTAGTACATTTATAACGCTACTATAATATCCTAATCGAATGGCTGATTCAAAGAGTTGGCATTATGCGGTAAAAACAGCATTTAAATATTTGGAAAAATAATATTGGTGATTCGTGTAAGAAAAAAAAATTCGTGTAAAAAAAGTTTTTTGGTGAACCGCGTTATTTCAAAATCGTTCCTTCGATTAGGATTAGATCTTCAGCTCTGGGACCACAATACTTAAACATCACACCTTTAAGATCATTATGATTATTTTTTTTAATTGTTGTTTTTCATTTGAATTCTTGTCGAAACATTTTGATTCGTTTGGAAAAAGAGAATTAGAGATTGAGGAATAAATCTATTATTAAATAAA
>BMAW01116557.1:0-29650 GCA_019974015.1 Nephila pilipes
AATTTGGCTTACTTATGTTTGTCAAAGCTCGGTGATGTAGTATAATGGTATCTGCTTCATCGTTAGAAAGTTACCATTTTTGCAAATTTTTGCTATTTTTTATAGATGATTGATGTGCACTATTTTTATAATATTTTGAATATGAATGAGGAGAGTCAGTGTTATGGTCACAAACGTTTTGATTCAGCATATAAAAAAACTATAAATTTTTCAGAAAATGCAAAAAATGTTACTTGTTGTAATTTTTATAAAAGTTCTGAGTATCCTCTGGGATCTCATTTGGTATATAATAGGAAATATAAAACCCGTATTTTTTGGAACTCTGAATATATTAATTCGGCTTACACTTCAGATAGAAGATCATTCTGTTCACGTATTAAGGATTTTCACCAAAGCGACTTAATTTCCAATAACATACCCAAATCTCAACGTTCTAGGGATTCTGATCATTTAAACTTAAAGTTTAAGAGGTGCTCTGATAAGAGATGCAAGACATGCGTCATAATGGCTGAAGAGCAGTATGATAGGGATTCAAACTTTTTATTTTGTAAAACTTTTAATTGTATTTATATGATAACTTGTGGTATGTGCCAGTTTAATTATGTTGGGCAAACTTCGGGAACTATAAATATTAGAATTAATCAGCATAGATCTGATGCAAAACACTATAATAGTCGTAAAAATATAGGTCGGATAGAAATTAAACATTTTAATTCACATGAATTTAATACTATTAAAATATATATTATTAAAATTGTACCCAACACAAAAGAAAGATTATGGTTTGAGAATTTTTATATTGGTTTTTATGGTACTGTTTACCCTTATGGACTAAATGCAATATGGAACAATAAAAATGTATTAAACGCAAATAAGCAAAAAAACCAAGTATTTTATTAACAAGAAGGATTCTACAGGATTAATAATCCTTATAAATTAACTAGAACTTCTAGAGGAAAACGTAGAAATCGAAAAATAAGAGACTTGTCAACTATTAAAGAAAAAATGTTTCAACTTGGATTAGAATTTGAAAAGAACTTTCTCATAGGACATATTAAGCACTTTATGTTCGGACTTAATAAAAGAGAGGTAAAGATTGTCATGAATATTTTGAATAATGAAGTTATTCCGGATTCTCAAGGATTTCATATCATTGGAGATATATGTAGATATCTTTGCCATAAAATGAAAATTGATATGAATATTGATGAAAAATATATTACAGAATATTGCACCTTTCTCTTTATGAATAAATCATTTAATAAAATTAATTTTTCTGGTGTGTTTCAAAAACACATGGCTCTATTTCCAATTAAAAATATCAGGATAAAAAGAGCTTTTAAGTACAATAAAAAACTTGGTAGATCTATTTTTAATTACAATAATATTTCAGAGTCACAAACACCACAAGTGTGTAAATGCAAAGATTACAAACAATATGTTGATTCATTCCATCAACATGTTGTTACGGGAAACATGAACATCGTTAAAAGCGATTTATTGAGAGGTTTCATGAATAAAGGAACTGAATTCAGGCTCATGATTACTAATAGTAACCTTGTAGTGAGAAAACAAATTACTAATGATTTTGACAATTTTATTCTTAAGGTTGCAATTAAATATGGTTTGCCAATTGAGGCATTTGACGAATTTAGGTCATGTGTTTTGAAGAAAATTCTATATTTGAATTTTAAAGTCGATAGGGAAATTACAATTAAAGATCTAAAACTTGCAATAGATGATTTGCAGAAGGATTTTGTTATTGTTTATGTAGATAAGGTTCCTGCAAATTATGCAATTATTTGCAAATTTTACTATCATAAATTATTGAGTGAACATGTAATGAATAATAATGCTTTCCAGTTATCCAAATATAGTAACAGAGAAATAAATAATCGTCTTTTGGCATTCAATAAGAAGTTGGGTTTACATCTTACAAACATTAAATTTCCATATATTTTCTTAACGCCAAAATTTCACACAAATCCTGTCAAATTTCGAAGTATTACGAATGGATATAACACCTATATCACTAAATCTGGCAAACTTTTACAATCCATTCTTCAAAAATCTATTGACAATATTAAAGATACTGCTATTATTAAAAACAGTTTTGAAATTGTCAAGAGCATGAAGGAACAAGAGGTATTCTCTATACATGGGTATGATTTTGAAGACCTTTTTAACTCAATAGATATTCAAGATTTAATTAAATTTCTTCAATTTTATACGATAAGTATCATTTTAATCAAACAATAAAACAGGAAAAATTCAATACCCTTATTAAACTTGTATTACAAGAGAATTTTATAGTTTTCGGTCACAATCTCTATAAGCAAATTCAGGGTCTCCCTCAGGGAGCTCCAGCTGGTAATTGTTTGGCCAATTTTTATTTACACTTTTATGAATTACAACAGATTGATGATGATTCTTACTTTCTTTATCGTTACATAGATGATTTAATTATTTTAGGTAAAACTGAGGAATTTAAACAAAATGTTTCGTTGTACCCTAATTATCTCAAATTATTAAAAACTAATCTTAATTCTAATACAGTAGAATTTCTAGATCTTGATTTGCAAATTGTTGACAATAGACTAATTAGTAATATTTATGATAAAAGAGAAAGATTCGAATTCCATGTGAACAAAATTCCTTTTTGGAACAGTAATCTACACAGATCTATTTATAGGAATATATTATTAGGGTTTTTATTACGTAATAAATTAACCACACATAAAATAGACAAGTTTAATAACATTAAAAAATTCTTCAACAACTGTTTAGATCATGATTATCCAATAAATTTCTTAAATACTTATATACATCACAAATATATTAAACATCTTTGCGAATCGTGATCCATTTTCAAATCCACCACACAACAATAAGTCCACAAAGTCGGCTTGTTAGTGGTCTAGCCATGAAGAATTTATTTATTTACATTTACACAGCTTACATTTTTACTCACTCTCTGGACCATTATACTCCTTTACCATACAACTTATTACCAACCAATTGTTGCATCCTTTCACATTTTATTACCAATCAAACAATGATTTAAATCTTTTTTCAATTTATATGGTGATAATTTTTTTTTTTATATATTTTTTTTAAATATTTTTTTTCATTTTGAGTATGTGATATACATCTTGAAGCTTAAAGAAAATTCCGTCTTACTACTCACATATTTGAATCTTCATTTCTTTTAATGTTGTAAGTAATTTTTATATTTTGATTAGTTGATAATTTTTAGAATTATAGATTTTATTTTTGTAGATTTTATCGTTGAACTTTTTTGCATTTTTTAATCATTGAACTCTTTTGTAATTTGGATTTCCCAATTCAGCTTACCAAGTCGCAAAGGGGGAAGGTTGGTACCATTTAACTAGTTTAACCCCGCTTATTCGATCCTTAGCACGATATTGCTTTTTGACTTGCTGGGTTCCATATTTCCATTTATTTTTTCTTTCATTTTTACATTTCTTTCTGGATTTTTGTCTTTTTAAATATTTTAAATTATTCATTCATAATTTTTCACTATATATATATATATATATATATATATATATATATATATATATATATGTATATGTATATATATATGTATGCATGTATTTGTATTCATATATAATACACATACATATACACATGTATACAATATGAACACAAAATATATCTATTACTTTTAACTTGTTTTAATTAAATTTTAATTAATTAATTTTTAAATGTAAATTAATAAGAAAATGGAGTAGTTTGCTTTAATTCAGCTATAGAAGTAAACTTCTGACAACTAATATCTTTTAGTTTATTAAAGCTTACTAAATTATTATTTGTAATGATATAATTGATAATAATATTTCTAAAACATTAATATATAAGCATTTGATTCGGAAAGATATGTTTCTGATAAGTAATTAAAAACTGTCTTTCTTGTCATAAATATTAAGAGTAATTTTATTAGCTATGATTTTTAATTTTATGTCTAAATATTATACTTCAACTTTAAGATTGTAAGTTGTAATTAGATTAAAATATGTAGGATAAAAACATAAAATAGGTTTACATCTTCAGAAGGTTCAGAGTAATTCAAAATAAGTAAATCTTCAATATATCTTTAAATAATAAAATTATCTCTATCAATATCCTTATGTCTCTCTCTCTCCATATATATATAGAAATAAGTATATAATGGTCCAACAGTAATTACTTACTGGTCCTCTTTGAGGAAACCCTTAGTAGATTTTTTTTTATTTCTGTAATTAATAAATTTTTTAAGTGCAATATTGATTAAAAATTTAAATTTATATCGTCATTAATATTATAATCCTTATAAATAATTAACTATACCTTACCTAGATAATCTATGTCTACTGCATTATATTGATGTTTAAATCATAATTATACACAGCAAATATATTTGCATTTTTTTAAAAATTTCCTTAATAATATCCAAGCAATTTTTAACGATAATAGTTTTTTTAAAATTACTAATAGTATGTTGCAATATATTTTGTAATAATTTACCAGATTTTATACCATAAGAATTGGAATCATTAGAGGCTGTTCTAAATTTATTTGGGATTTGATGAAATATTAAAATAATATATATTTCAGGAAATGTAACTTTATTAATTTGTTAAGCTATTTTTTATATAGAACAGTAATTGTTTCCTTATTTTTAAACTATATTTATAAAATTAAGTACCTTATAAAGAATCTCCCATTCAATGAAATAGTTGTTATTTGAAATAAAATTATGAAACCCTGTACCCATATTCCTAATACATCTTATTACTCTATGCTTTACTAATCGCAAATCACCTGTAAACACTGTCTATGCTTTTTATTAATATATATTAATATATATTCAGTACATTTTATTTCATTTTCCCCATTTTTAATTTTGTTTTTATTATAAACACATTTAATCATTTTCTGTTATTTATGAGAACTTTTTAATTGGAAGTAATTTCTTATCTTTCTCAAAAATATCATTAAAATTAATCTTATTAAGGGAAGCATTAATAAAACTTAAAGTATTACTCTCTGTACTATTCTACTCCTTTTTTAATCTTTGATTTTATACTAAAATAATAGATAGTAATATTTTTAATAATATGAACACTAGCTGCCTATATTTATATCATTATGTATGAAATGTGTAAGAATACTAATTTCTTTTCCCCTCAAATTAAAAATATAGTAATTAATATTTTTAACATTATTATTGTTATGAAAAAATTACTATTCAGTTCGTAAATTTTTTTTATAATTTCAATTTTATTTAAGGGCTTTCTCTGTTACACACCTTTTAATCTATTATTATTTTTAACCACTTTAAGTTTACTATTACTAAATTTTTATTTAGAATGTTTATTATCCTTCTGATTCACAAATCCTCCTAAAAGAATTTCAAAAGTTACTCGAAAGAAAGGGTTTTCCCCGGCTATGAGTATGGAAAATGTAAATCAATGTTTGATTTAGTTTTTAAATGATCTAAGCAATGCAGCGCTGAATTTCTCATTATATTCTACAATATTATAAGTATAGTATTATGAATATTTTGATATATAAATCCTTGATAAGCGCAAACATTTAATGTTATGTGTTTTAATTTTATATTGAAGATATTTTTTGGAAATTTATAGACTAGGAATAAAATGAAGTAATACCATATGGCATAATTGAGACTTAAAGAATCTTTTAAAAATACTGAATGCTTGACTTACTCTTTGATTGAGATTTTCAAAACCGAATTGCACACGTTTTCGAGGTAAAGGATGCTTTCCTTTAAACTCGAAAACTGAGGAATGATAAGGCAAAGGATTCGAACAAGAATGCATATTTAGAAGGGGAATATGAAATAAAGATTTCAATGTTTGAAAAATTATTTTATACTGAATAGATTTCACAAAACTACTGTAACTGACAAACTTTTTTTTTTTGAATTTTTATTTTTTTGATAATTCACGAAACTCAGTATTCGAGTCAACTTATTAATATTCATGAAACAAGCACATCACGCATATGGTAATTTTGTTCTAAAACCATATAATTATTTTACTAAAAAGTAGTTCCTTATCAATAGTTGTTTTCTTTTTTGTTTGCTATACAATTGTATGAATTTCTATTCAAAATTGTCCATAATTATACGGGTAATTTTTCAATGTTTCCATTTTAGTGTTAGTAACAATTTTCCGACTATATATACCATACATATTATAAGTACGATGCGTGATGTCACAATACATTTGAATGAATTGCATTTTTACACAGATTCATGTTGCATGCGATTTTTATGTGTTATAATTCAATAAATGCATTACCACAGAATCAATGATATATATTATTTTAACTGTCTTTTGCTAAATCAAGAATAAATTCATATATATCCTCTAAACATGCATTGTATAAATAGCATTATAGAATAGTTATTAGAGACCAAATTTTAAATGATTATTGAGGCTATTGCTTTCAAGCTTATTTCAAACTTGTCTTTTTCTTTAAAAGAATATCATAATTATTCAACAAATAAATGCAAAATTTTGAATGAAATTTTAAGCTACGAATAATAGTTCTAATTCTTAAGTGATAGTAAAAAAGCCAGAATAATTGAGGTTCTAATATGGTATTTTTTCAGTTGCACACTCAAAAAAGAAATTCATACATTAGAGAAATATGACAAAAAATACCAAAAACGGAATTTAAAGTATTTGAATATGAATAAAAGTATAAGAAGAAAATTATTTTGCTACATTAATGGTCACACAGTACAAAATGTGAAGAAAACAGTTATGGTACTGACAAAATATTCTATGTAATTGACTGTAATCATTTCTCTTATTCAATGAGATATCGATGAAAAAACGTGAACACTCACTATTATCGAAATAACATATTTATTTGAAGAATATTGAATTATGTATAGGGATGATCGGTTTTAAGTCAGAATAGTAGGGTTAATTTTGTTCTATTCCAAATAGAGTTTAGAATGTGAGGACGTCTTATAAAACTGTTTATAGTTTGATATCTTTCATTTATTAGTTCACTGTAGGGTTCAAGACTTTATTTATTTATTTATTGTCTATTAATGACACACTTTGAAGCAACACGAGGGCTATTGAGACGGACCTCGTAATATTTATCCTCGTTAAAGAGACGAGTTCGTCACCTGAGCTGCCACCTCCGTCTCCAAATTTCAACAAAATGCCCGCAGGAGGATATGAAATCTTACCAAATTTGGTACATTATCTATGCATAATAGTATTACTTCGAATTATTGTGAAGCTTATACATACATATATATATATATATATATATATATATAATTGCACAAATATGATTGTAATTCTAAGCTTTCCATAAAGCAACCAGTAAAAGTGAATGATCTTTTAATGAATGACCAATATTTTTCATTTGACTTTTAGTTCATTTCATAACTTAGTGGGATTTTCTGTTGTTTCTGTAATATTTTGGATTTTTAGTTCTAAATAAATTTTGAAAATGTTTTAATTGTTAAAATTACAATTTTTACACACATACACACACACGCGCGAGCACACGCACGCACACACACACACACACACACACACACATATAGTTTAATGCGAAATTATTTGTTTGCTAAACATTTCAGTGAGAGAAATATTTTCTGTCAATGCAAAAGTGATGAGACTGTCGTGATCAGAGTATCTGCTGTAAAATTAATTTTACAATAGCTTAAACGGATCTTTCATTCAATAGTATGATTTTTTCTACTTTATCGTCAATCTTTCATACGTAATATATTCAAAATATTTCTAAAAACATTTTATTCCTTGAAATTTTTCATTTATATTATTACAATTTGGTATAATTAATGCCAAAATAGTTTCGACACAATTTTATTTTACAATATTTTCAATTCGTTCTTCCGAACAGTAACTAAAAAGTTGCACATATTTCTCAACTTAAATTTAAGGACATTGAACAACGCAAGTTTGAAGCAGCTCTAAACCAGGAGGAAAGAATTTTCATTTTGAAAGTCGTGGAATGCTTTCAAAAAAAATTCCTAGTTACACGAAAAATTAAATTCATCTGCCTTGAAAAAAATTGTTTCTATATGCTAAAAGTTGTAATATATTATCCAGCTGAACTGTGATTTTTCATCAATGACATTCATTTTCTCGATAGGATCTGCAGTACTTTGTTATATCAAACTGAGAAAGCCATAGCGGTAATTAAGCCTTTTTATAATAAGGTATAAATTTTTATTTTAAGAAAGCAACGAAAAAATTCCAACTTGATTGATAAAAATGATGTATTTTGCTTTGACTTTTCACATTATTTGTATTATATGTTGCTGGCTTGTTTTCGTATTCGCCACCATTTCATTTATTTTTGTTTTTTTTATAGTAGAACAAACTGGACAGCTAATTGAATATATAATTATAAATGTCATATATTTAAGATACATTAGAAATAAAATGTTTTAAAAGGATTATCAAATTGATTTAATTTTTATCTGATTGCCTAATTTAATTTGTTTTCTTATCAGTTGGGTTGAATAATGCTGATATTTATTTCAGCAATAGTTTGTAAATTTATTTCAGCAATAGTTTGTAAATTTATTTCATTTCACTTATTTTCCAATTTTCTGAAATATTTTGTAGATACTTTTGAATGTCATTAAGAGAACTGTATCTACATGGTATTTAATTTATTACTTCGTTTATATTCTAGAGTTTTCAATAAAAGGAGTCAGCGACATACAGCACACTAAATACATAAAATGGATTGTGAATCAGATATTTTAGGCGACCCTTTCAACATTTTAAATAACTTCTCGGTGGTGAGTAAACAAAATAAATTTCCAAACACGTGAATTTTTTTGCGAAGCTAGTTCTAGTGACTCAATGTGTAACATATATAGTTATTATCAGTGCATATACGAATGAATAAAATGAGGTACCCCAAAATATCAGTAGAACGATTTAGAATGAATAAATGGGAGTTTTCAAATACAAAAGTTTCACTCAAATAACTTACATTCCACAGATTAAATTTTGTTTCCATAATTCGTGGTGCAGAATATAGGTAAAATAATATCGTGACAAATTAAGTGGTTTAAATATATTTGTTCTGACATTTTAATTAAATGGTTGTAAATAAATTTTTTTTATTTCTTTTTTCCACAACGAAGGTACTAATATTACCAAATGAGTTCCCTAAATTATTTTGTATTTAAAATTTTTTCCTGTAAAAAAGTTAAAAAGGAACCAATATTTGCAGCCTTTGTAATTCCATATTCTCTATCTTTAGCACTTTTATATTTGTAAGTTGTTGGTAAATTCGGTATTCCTGTTTGGATCAAAAACCTTATATTCCGAATAAATGCATGACATACAATTTTTATAATTGTACAGACCCTTTATGTTGGGCGACTTAACTTTTCAATGAAATCAGCATTTCATTTAAATGTTCTTCTCGATCTCAGAGCATTATGCTCTTAGAGAAGTGGAAAACAACTGGAAATAAAACTTCACTTAAGAAAGATTATTTATTTTTAAATGAATTTAGTTTGCTTAACGGTATTCCTTACGCTATTCAGATAATTCTTATATACATTTATGAGTCACTTATCAATTCAACGTAAGCATGAGTTTTAAAAGATTCATTTTCAAAGTACTTATTTTTCAATTTGTTTAACTGAATTTTATATGCAGTGAATCTCTGAAAGCTTCAGTTTTTACGTATATAATAAATTTGTACACAAAAATTAATTATGGGTAGAGAGGTTAAATTTCTTGATGACAATTAAAGCATAGAAAAGCATATTGTTAAGCATATTGTTAAGCATCGAAAATAACAATTTTGATGCAATATTTTTCATCAGCTCTGAAATCTCCGGGTGTGTTATTGTTCCTCTTTATACCTATAGTTAGTATGCAAAATGTTTTATCTATGTATAGAAAACTGAATTTACGAAGCATTGTTCTAAATGTTTATACATTATTTTTTCATTAACTTGTAATTAACAAACCCCACCGGTATAGCATGTTTTTCTCTAGTATTAATTATCTAGAAATATAAAACATCATTTAGGAAATATCGCTGTTCCAGAGCAACTAGAGGTACTAGAATCTTTTTGAAACAGCATCGGTTCAGATGTCATTCTTTCATAAACGCTTGCAAAATTTGAAACAGCTGTTTGACACTCAACATCCAGGAGCCATCCTTAAGGGAACTTTAGAATCCTCTAGTTTGCTAGATTTACTGTCATTATACTTGTTCACTATTCATGATAAATATATGTTTAAGCTGTTAATCACAAGTGTGATTTACTGACCTAACCAATTAAATTTTGATCATTTTGCACCAATTAATTTGCTTAAATATATATAAGTTAAAAATTTTTTTCAAATTTATACATCTTTTCTTCAACAATTTCGAGTAATTTATTATAAATTTTTTTAACAGTGTAGTTTTTAAATGATTTACCCCTAGTTTGATATGAAGAGGATGCTTTCATTTTTAGGCAATGTCAATATTATTGTAGCAAAATGTTTACAAAACTATGTTTCCGAAAATGTTTTTGTAAACTATTCGCTTCTGACTTTTTCATTTAAAGAATGTAACTTCTAAATTTACTTACGTTGCTTCATTTAATTACTTTATTTTTAATTATGGGTTTAAAAGATTTTCTGATTAAAATTTAGTGTAAAATAATGTTTTTAAATCTTTTTCTTTGGAATATACCATCGTGTTTAAATTCGCAATCCAGTATTCACCAGTTGTAATTGTGAATTTAAATATTTTAATAAAATAGTAAGATATCATTTAAGAATCAACAGTTTATCAGAAACTTCGATTAATGAAATACACAAATACGTAAGTTTTTTGCAGGTAAAAATTTTACTCCACTGTAGTAAGATTTTGAGCTCGAACGAGAAAGTAATAGTAATGTAAAGCAATTCATAATAATTAGAATTGAATTATATCACTTATATTGCATTGTTCATTATTTCTGCTTTACAGCTTAACATAGAAAAATCGAAAATTTCTGCATAAAAAACACTTTATTATTTTTTATAATGTTTTCAGTAACCAGTCAATGAACAATTAATTTATTTAAAATTTACCTCAATGACATCTGAAAGTTAAGATTATAATTTCTATAATTAAGTCATATGAGGATTTTTAATATATATATATATATATATATATATATATATATATATATATATATATATATATATATATATATATATAATAACTATATATACTTATTTGTTATAACTCTTAACTCCATAATTTGGTCTGTTTATTATATCTAAGCAAACACAAATCTGTTTTCGTGTATCCAAGTACTTACAAAATAGATCACTTTGACATTATGATGCAAATATGTAATAGTTTTATGTAGCAATATATATATATATATATATATGTGTGTATGTTTAAAATCATTAATAAACTTCCATATTTGTTTTATATTGTATTTTTGAGAATCTTCGATATTAGATATTACATTAGGATTTTGCATTTTATGAGTGTTCTTGTTATTATGTATAGTTACGAAAAATTCCTTTATTCAATTTCGTGATATTAGATATTTGTCTTCTTGTCTTTGAACCTCATAAATTCATAGCTTTATCTGCTTAAGTTGAGGAGGTAATTTTGAAAACTATTTGATTTTTCATATTTTTAAATTTTTCAAACTGCTTTATTTAAATGGTTAATTGTCGGTTTATTTGAGTAAGAGTTATATCTGAAATTAGATTAATATCTATTTCTGATATAGTTTAATTTTTTATGATAGTTAGTGAACTTTTAAAAAGACATAGATGATTTTTGTGATGATGAAAAATATTGCAATGGTGATTTGCTTAGTAAGTCTAAATGCAAAATGGGTGAGAATTATGGTGGGGATAGCGATAGATATACTTGCAACTTTAATTTAAGACATAAGTTCGCTAAAGTAGATTTTATCCCTGAGGATGTATTAGATAAAAAAAACTTTAATAAATCCTAAGACAAGGCGATTTTGGACTAGTAAATAAGAATGAAAAACATGATTATAATAATATTTGCTTATATAATAACTTAAATAATAACATGGATAATGGTATGCAGAATTTAGGTTACAATTATAAGTTTAAAATTGTTACATTACAATATTTTTTAATTTTGAGCATTGCAAAACCGCTAAAATAATTAATAATGAACAACTGATTATTAGTACCAAATTTATTTTTGCCAAACTTATAATCCTGTTTACAAACTTAAATTTTAAACATATGATTATAAATATATTGGTCAAATTTGTAATAATATTAATTATAGGTATTAATTAACACATATATGAAACTAATAATTTTAGGGTTATAAAAATTACAATAATATTTAAATTAGGGACTTTAATTTTTGTAAATTTAAAAATGTAGAGGGGACTATTATTAAGATAGTGCCTATCAATAAAAGAAGTTTTATAGTAAAAAAAATTGTTATAATGTGGATTTCAATACTATATACTCATATGTCTTAGTGATTGAAGTCATAATAAACTATTAATTAAATTTCTAAACAAAATGGCAAAAAAGTATAATTTCATAAGGCTTAGGATTAAAATATTTCCGAAATGTAAAATACAATTTATAATAAAAAAATAATAAAGAGAAAGAAATTGCAGGAGATAACTTATGGTCACGGATGTTAGAAAAGAATAAATTTATATTCAAATAATGAATTTGAAATGTACAACAATATTAAAAGTTTGAAATACTTTCTTTTTGTTATGAAGAAAAGAGAAATTAAAATTTTACGGGATTTTTTGCTTAATGTAAATAAAATAGATAGTATTACAGATAAAAATAATTACAGATAAAAATATTAATTACAGATAAAAATATTAATGTTATAAAATTTTTGAAATTTATAAAAACGATACAGCCGCTTAATGCATATCTGTAATAACTTTAAAGATTTTAAAAGTAATAATGTTTTTAATTGTAAAGAATATATAAATGAAAGTTATCAACACGTGATTACAGTTAATTTAAACATTATCTAAAAATAAATATCTTAGAGAGATTCTGATTAAAAAAATACCAGTTTCAGTCTTATAACTCCTAAAAATAATTATTATATTGAAAAAATATGAAAGCATTGATAAATTTTAAGTCATTTGGTTATTAAATATAATTTACCAATGTGATCTTTCAAAAAATATAAATATTGTATTAACTAAGAAGACTAATACTTTTGCACTTTCAAAAAATCGATTTCTCAAATTTATTATTCAAGATAATGTGTAATGTTAGGAGCATTTTAAAGCAAACCACTTCGAAATCAGTAATAAAAAAAAGTAAATGTCTGAAGTGATTTACTTTTTAATGCGATTTAAAAAAAATTGCATTTTCGTTCGTTTCGATTACGACAGAGTGTGCAAATTATAATTTTTAAAAAAATTCAGTTATATCTACATCTCAACACAGTTCGAGTTCACGCAGATGTTTTATTACTTATGTTTTTCTACTGCGTTTTTGTTCCTGAATTACAGAGCTATTTTGCTAGGTATTAATTTTTGAGAAAAGTATTCAATAATGGCTTGTTTTTATTTGATAATCAGCTGTTCGTGAGATTATTAAAAGACTAGCAGTAAATCATTCCATAGATTTACGGATTATAGGTAAAATAACGGGTGATTTATTGGAATCAACATTCTCAAGTTAAAACATTGGAAACAGTAGCTGCCGATGTGTTATCTGTTTCAGTTAAAAATCTGTGTTTAAACAGCAGTCATTGTAAAATATGAATGAAAATAAAATGAAATTATTTTTAGTAGAAATATTGAAATTCTTAGTATGCTGTTAATGTAGTTTCAAACGCAGTGTTGAAGAAAAGGGTTCTGTATGGATTAGTTTCCGAATTTTATTCTGAGTGTGATTCATGCAATTCATAATACACATTTAAAAACTCACCTGTGTTTGAATCAAGCAACTATGAGTAAGAAATAAATACCATAATTATGTATGCTATGTTTACAATAGGGTTAAGTCTACGAGACATGAAGTATTTTTTTTCCTGAGATGGACTCCCCTCCCCTCGTTTTATGTTGTTTAAAAATATTTGAATTTAATAGCAAAAATTGATTCAGTATTTTAAATATTACATTTATATTATACAAACTATAAAAGACTAATTTTTGAAATGACTAAAAACTATTGATTTATGATGAATCAAATATATGCCAAAATGTGCAATTTGTGATGTCAAAAGGTATTAAGCCTAAAGGCATGTGCAAACTTAATTAATTTATGAGTGTTACAAGGACGAATAGCTTTAAAATGTCGAATTACTGCTGTCTCAATTTTCTCATAAGTACATAGAATTAACTGATGAATAGTAAGGAACTAAATCATGTTTTTTAAAATTCGAAACAACTTCTTTTCTACTTTCAGAATCTCAATATTGAGTCTTATTAGAATCCCAAATATTTTAATCTTTAAAATTTTTTCTTCCTTTATTTAACAATATATATTTATAACTAGATGGCAATTTAAAAATTAACGAATGTTTCATACTTATTTATTATACTGGGTACATTATACTTTCTTAACACAATCTGAAAAATTGTGTTAAGCATTACATATTTCGAATTAATTCATATTTTACTGCAGGTAAAATTCAGATTTTGATAAGTTTATAATTGAAAACTAAATTTTATAAATCTACGAATGTTTATTCTCTTAAATGTGTAGTTCAATACTAATACTTTTGGTTATTTTACAAACGTGACATTCTCATAAAAAGAAACAATTTTATCATTCTCATTAAATAAACTTTATTTTTTGGGAAATGTATTTCTTAAATTTATCCAATATCTTTGAAATCAGGATAATAATGCTTTCACCTGAATGACCTATTGCTTTTTTTTGTATATATATATGTATATATATATATATATATACAAAAAAGCAATAGATCATTCGTAACTATGTCGTATTATCATATTATTATTATTATATATATATATATATATATATATATATATATATATAATATATATATATATATATATTCAAATTAGAAGTTGTGAAAAGAGCAAGTGACTTGGTTAGTACAATTTCATAATAAAATTTTTTGTTAAATGTTTAATATTAAACCGATGTAAGGCCGGTATGTTATCCACTTTGAATCTTTTGCTAAAGTCAAGATATTTTTTATTATGACAAACATTTTCAAAAAAAAATTACACTTGAGCGAATTAATATTCAAAAATGTGATTTGCAGTTAAAGTAAATTATTTATTCTGAAGACAATCTTCATGACATTTATTGTAATGAATAAAATACCCTTTCAATATTCTGTAAATTTCTTCGAAAAAAAAAACAACCTTACATAGAATATAAATAGTAAAGGACAAATAAATTCCGCATGCATACATTCCTACGCAAAAAATAAAGCGTTTCTGTAAAAAAGTTCTTTCTGCTTCTGTTCATTAAGAAATTAAATATTTTTAAAGCATAAGCAGTACATTTCGTCCTCAATTGAAGTGAGCCAATTTTTGGTCGTAGAACTTTTTGGTGCATTATCAGAAGAATTTTCTTGAAAGACCTTGAACTTACTTTTATTCACATTCTCAAGGGATGTACAGTTTAATCGGAAAACTGTTCCCCTCAAACACTTCATTTTCATTGTCTCAAGTTTCTATGCAGATCACTTTAAAACATGAAATGTAATGTAGACACAGTTTGCAAGAGCTTTTTTGGTCTAGGGGCCACAGGATATAGTTATGTGCATACTGCTTTTGTCAATATTGCTCTATGTTACTTCTTTGGGAAAAGTTAATATCTCAATTTGGTTTAAAAGTCTCCATACATGAATTCAAAGAAGAATTTAAATGATTGGTTTCAAATTTTATTAAAATAATCAAGTGGATAAGAAGGGATTAAAAAAAAATCTGCTGTTCTATAAATTATTCTTTTCCATTGGAATACTTTCACCAGGTTCAAGAAATTTACCTTTTCTTGAAATCTCAAAAAAAGTTTCAAGAAAATCTTATATTTTTATCAAGTTTCTTTAAATATAAACTTACTTAAACTTAATCAAATAAGTTTGCTTTATTTTAAGAAGAACTGTGGTATATATTTTTGCAAAACTATTTCTTTAAACGAATTCGAGGTATTATTCCTGCATTGTTTTACATCAGTTTGGATTAGCTTATTTCTAGCTTTAAATCACCCGAGTTCGGTGATGGTTGCGTTTTTGACAGAAGCTGGTTTTGAGAATGTGGTGAACGACAGGATTTCCTTACGAATTGCTTTAAGTTGTACAGAACTGTTCCGAAGGTCGTTTCTGCAATTTCTGTGCATGCACAAACAGAAAAAACCAATCTGCAACCCATCAGACCTCCGATATAGCTGAACATATCCATTCCCTGAAATGGGAATAAAAACGTAAATGATTATGATGTTTACATTGAAATATAAGTATTTATATTTGATTACCAAAAATGAAGCAGTCTACATATTGAAATATGTATTTATGCAGTGGAAAATGCATAGTGTACGCCAAGTTAATTACCTTTTATCCTCATGTACTTACTCTCAATAAATTATAATATTTTTATTATATATATTATAAGTTGATCAATTTTTTTTACAATGAAAAGGACAAAAGCATTTAAGCAAAAGGTACTGCGTAAATAAATGTAACATTTTATTAATTCAAACACACATTTTCTAACTGTGCGTACATCCATTTTAATTAAACATCCATTTTCCGATAAATATATATTTGTATGAATATATCGTTTTCAAACAATATATTGGAAATTTCGGATCAAGAAATATCCTTCGTATTGAATTTTACGGTAAGTGTTGCAGCTAGAGTATCAACATTCAATCTGGATTTCTCACTTGTGCAAAATTCATTACCAATTGAAAAAACTTTTTGATGTGCTGTATTAGTTCTAGGACAGCACAATCTAAATTCAGCAAGAATAATTAAATTTTCATATGGAATGTGTTTATTTTTAAAATGGTTAACCCACTCACTACCAGCGTATCACATTTGATACGCTCGTGGTGGCTCTCCTGTGCCCATCGCATCACAAAAGATACGTCCGTAAGGCCTTCTGCAGACCAATGTATCAATAGTGATACGCTTAAAGAGAAAGTTTTATTTGATATATTAAAATTAAAGAAAACGATAAATTATTAAATTGAATAGAAATCAGCTACTTGCAATTTTAGTTAAAGCAAACGAAAAATTATTAATTTGAATATATATAAGGTAAATTTAATTAAAAATGAAGCAATTAGTCATCTGGTACGCCAAAACGTTTCTCAACTCTTGGATGGCTAATAAAAATTTATCAACACTGTGCGTGTCCATGAAAAGACAACATACAAAAGCGAAGGGGAGAAATGGTTTTCTCAAAATCAAAATCATTGCAAAAAAAAAAAAAAAAAAAAAAAAAAATCTAACAAAGCGAAAATGAAGTGAGAGTATTCGAAGGAGTCTAAGATAGAACTAGCTGGAGGCAGCAGATTTGGGACTTGTTATTGTTGATAGACATGAGACTTGCAAACGATAACTGATATATAGTGATATCATGAGATAAAAATAGACGATAAACTTCCGACAATTGAGGGACGGCAATACTCGTTCATTACTTCCAGTGGTGAACGATCAAATAATCTAAGTACACTGAGATCTAAATCATTGAAAAAAGGTATTGCATAAGATACAATACAGCAAAGAGTTACCCGCTTTGTAAAAAGAACAAAGTCCTCAGCGTATATCCCATAAATACTTGAGAATAAGGAGGGCTGACCTTTTTCTAGGCACATTTCTCCATCACATATGTTAGACGGTATATATCAAATGCGAACAATTACCATGGACAGCTGGTTTTTGAACTCTTACGCATCTACGCTTACTCTTAATTTTATTTATAGCAACCTTATAATCTAGCTTTAATTACTTTTTTAAATATATATATTTCTAATAAATATTTTTGTAAGAATGACTACACGGAGAAAAACTTGTTTTATTTAATGAGCTCCCTTCTGATGGATCGGAGTTACCTTCAGAAACAAGTGAAGAAGAAAATATGTTTACATTATATGCAATAAAAAAATATGCCTTATTTTAAATAAAACTGTATATGCATTTTTATTAAATTGGGTTTATTATGTTTCTAATTCAGTTTTATCATTAAATTATGAAAATCATATATGTATAAAAAAGTTATACGTAAATTAATTAACACATTTTCGCACAAATTATCACTCTTAGAAATAAAAACACATCATAAAGTTCTCATTTTTTGAAAAGTGTTTTTTGATCCTAATATTTCCCAAATTAACTAAAATAATATACTTTTTTATGAAAGTATTTATTATTTCTTCGAAGGAATACAGAACAACGAGTGTACAAATAAGATTTTCCTAGAGGGGTGTTGGTATATTATATATACTGGGTGTTAAAAATCGGGAAATAGATAAAAATTAATTTTACCGCCTGATATTGTATCCTTTTAACATTATTAATGCATATTGTATTTTTAGAATTATCAATAATTATTTTGATAATAAGAGATTTTAACATTTTAATATGTATAACAATTAATTCACATTAGTAATATAAGTATTAAAAAGCTTTTAAATTTTATAAAATAATGCGACGTTTGATAAATAATTATAATAATTTTATGGTTTATAGAGTACTAATGAATAAAATTGTATGAACTGAAAATAAAATAAATATTAAGAATACCAACATGTGATTACATGTAATCTGTATGTTTTTTTCGATAAAAATGTTAGAGAGAGATTATGAATACAGATACAGGCTTAAAAATTACAATTACTAATAATCGCACTAAGACAAAAGTTTTTGAAGATATTGATAATTTTTATATAATTTTAGCTATTAAATTTAATTTATATATTGAAGCAGTTAAAGAAAATAAATATTGCATTAATGAAGAGATTAAATATTTGAATTTTAAGAAAAAAGAGATCATTCATCTGAGTGATCTAAAACGTTCTATTAAAAATTACAAGATGCGTTTATTATTTGTTAAAATTATAACAGCCCAGGTAACTCTGTTATTATTTGCAAAACATTTTATGCTGCTAGTAATAAAATAGAGTTTGTTAATAATAATTTATTAAATTTTTAAATAGCAATTAAACGGGTTCTTCTCTGATTTGCAAATAGCATTTTTAGTCCCTTCAGATTCACTTCTCCTTTGAGCATGTTTCCAAAATTGAATTTTTAAAAATGCTGGAAGTTAAAATTAAAGGGGGATGACGATATCCCTGCACATCGTACTGAATAGTTTCTGCACTAGAAAAAATAAATGCAGCTAATTTCTTGTATTTAGATACGTTGGATTAATTTAGGTTTATTAGGGAAGAAAGATGTTAAATTTTATGTGTGTGGTGCGTCCAATCATGCATATGCCTCTTGGGTCTTTCTCCAAGTCAAAAGACGATTTTGCGAACATTAATTTTATAGGGTCGCGTATCAGAGTAGCTCCATTAGGTAATATTTCTGTACTTCGACATGCTATATTGCAGCCAGATACAGAAGTAAAATTACTGCTCATTAGGAATGCAAATTTGTTTTATTGGGAAAATTCGATGACAACTCTTAGTTGGATTAGATGTGATATGAATTGAGGTATATTCATCCATAACCGAGAGTAAGAGATTAGAAGTTTGACATAGGTACATGAATGGCATCACATTTTGGAAAAATTAAATGCGACTGATCTCACATCAAATGATCTCCTAAGCTGTTTCTAATGTTGAAATTGTGGAAGGGACCAGCATGACTCAGAGAATCAGAATCAAGTTAGCGACAAAGTGATGAAACACCTGATGAATGAGGGATAAACCCTGAAGTATATAAGTCAGCAGTGACAGTACTTAGTAAAAGTGTAGAGCCTAATGAGTGGTATCATAGGTATTTCTCTTCATATCCTAAAATAATACGGCTTATAGCTAGGGTATATAGATTCATAAAAAATTCTAAGAAGAAAAATGCCCTTAAAGCACTTAATCTTATGTGCCATGAGATAGAGGATTCTGAAAAAGTTCTTATTTCTTTGATTCAAAAAGAAGCTTTTAACAAATTTAATAACGGTAAAATCCTGTCTCGTAGACCAGTTACTGATGAGTTTCGAATAATTAGAATGAAAACGCAAGTCATGTACTGACAACATATGGAAAAGTTCTAATATTCGGTACTTTTGAAATCAAGTCATCCTGTTTTTCTTTGATTGATTTCCTTGAAACATCAAGAATTATTACACGCCGGAGCCTCCCTATTGATGACACACCTGAGAGACATATTGGATCTTAAAAGGCAGAAAAACTATATGGATAGTGGTTGAACGATGTGATATTAGAGATTCAGTGCTAGGAAAATGGAGACAGTACCAGTAACATTTCCCCCAGAAAGAGTTCCAGATGCAGCACTATTCTAGGTTGTTAGCGTAGATCAAGCAGGCACTTTCTATTTACGGAGTAAACAGAAAGAATGAGTAATACAGTACACCTGTACTATATAACGCGGGGTACACCTCGAATTGATTACATCCCTGTCTGCAGAGGCGTTTCTCCAGTCATTAGGGCGTTTTATAGTCAGAAGAGGAAGGCCAACGTCGATCGTTTCCGTCAAGGGTACACATTTTTTCGGGGCACATAAAGATTTTTCGAAAATTGAATGTAATTCTACCAGTGCATCTGTCGCTGCAGCTCTCCCTAGAATTTATTGGAAATTTAACCTTCCTACAGTAGCTTGGTGGAGAGGTTAGTGGGAGCGGCTGATCCAAATGTTGAAAAGGATTTTGAGAAATATTCTGGGAAGAGCCTCACTAACTTTTGAAGAACTTATCACCCTTCTTTGCGATTGTGAACGAATAATGATGGCATATGGATGAAACTGGCACTCAAGAGGTGAATAAGAGTATCAAATACATGTAGCAGGGGAGAGGTTGTCTTCGTGAAAGAATCCGTGTAGAATATATGTTGGTCAGTTGCAACAAAGTAATTTACATTGAGCTCAAGTAATAATCCTAGCATTTGATGATATTGTGCTCCTGAAAAGGGACGGTAAGAAACGCATTAAATGACCATTGGCGCGAGTGTTGGAACTGATTTCTAGAAAAGATGGTTTAAACAGAGTAACTCAAAGTAAGCTCAGTAAAGACTCAGTTTGGTTAACTGTTACGACCAATACAGAACTGTTTTAATTAGAAATAGACATACCTTGTGAACCAGTATTTAGTACAAAATGTGGAAGAAAAGTGACTGTTTCTGATAGTATGTGTTATAATTTTTAACTTGGGTTTCTATGATATTTTGATGCATAACTCTTACTTTAGTGCCTATTATATTATGTATCGAATAAGAAAATACTTCTAATGCTTTTGATTGGTCATTGAGTTTACCTTCAGTAAATTCAAGGTATGAGGAAATCAGATACGATTACTCTCACTGTATATAATATTTTTTTTGCCTATCAGTAAGTCACCAGAATGTTTTAATGTTAAGTGATTAACGGTGAGTGCGAACGAAAGAGGTTCAGGGTGCAGTGAGTTCAGGACGAAATAATGAACCAGCCAAGATGGCTTCAGGAACAAATATTATTTAATGCTCGATACGTTCCACAACACAGGACAGGATACAAATACATAGATAAAACACAGATTCACGAACATGACTACATCGTTCTTACCAAGTCTTTCGCCTTCGATTGCGCTTGCGCTCGCTAGTCGTCCTGCTCGCCAAAAAGAACAAGTGGCGCCATCTGGCTACCGTTTAATAGTTACATGGAAGGTAGTGGTAAATTACAGTGTTAAAGCTTTTAATTATCTAAGATAGTCATACTATAATTATTAATATAAATTATTTTATATAAGTAAAAATATTTATATGTGTTATTAAGTGTGTATTTTATTTATGTATTTATGGATGTGTGATCATATTTGTATTTAAATTATATTTTTGTATTTTGCATATATAATTATTCATTTTGTATCTATGAAAATAACTTACATATGTGATATATGTATTTACAGTTATAATTATATTTGGCTAAGCATTTCAAAAATTAATTTTATGTAAACAATTTGACATCAGAGGGCAATTATTTGTAGATCATTTTCTAACTATGAATTTTTGAAATTTAATTTTCTTAAGAAAATTTATTTATTGCTCTATAAGGTTTGTTTCGAAATTATTTATACTTAGTTTTCTTGCTATAAAGGATTTTAAAAATAATTTTAAAATTGGTATCATAAATAAATTTAAGTAAATAGTTTTTCTTATGAAAAATCAGTCAATGAATTAAATATGTTGGGCAGTTAAGTGCATTCCTGATACCATATTGCAAGAATATTGTTCCTATATTGCAAGAATGTCTAATGGGTGATACATTTTAATCTTTAATGTTTTCCTTTTTATCTGTTAAAATTATTTAGTTAAGTGTATAAATAAATATATTTTGTTTCTATTGAATACGATAACATACGTTTTTTCTTCTTTGGTTGAGCTTTTGTTTTGGGATTTCTGCTTATTTTGGATTTATACCTTTTAGTTGTAGTTCTCTGAAGTTAGATGGGTTACATTCGTATACTTTATGTAAACACACTTTTTGAGAAAGCTTAGAATTACATTATGTTTAAATTTTGAATTTAATATCCTATTTATTTTCTCTTGAGATATGATTCATACATTTTGGCGAGGCTTTGTTATATAGTATTTTTATGTAATTTTTATAACACTGGTTTATTTTTTTAAACTAAAATTTTTTACATCAAGGCCAATAGCAAAAATAAAGCCCTTTCAGTGTTTGATATATGAAACAAAAAATATTAATTGAAAATAAGCTGTATTTTTTAAATGTGATTTACTTAATACAATTTTAGAAGTATAAATAACATCCACTTAAAGGTATTTTTACCCACAAAAGCTATTTCTTTAAATTTATATTTTTAATCTAGATTTCTTCTTTCACTTTTATACTATCACACTATTGTTCATAATAGAAAGATGTAAAGAGTCTTGCTTGAATAATGAGAATAGTATTTAATATTTATTCTACCTTACTCTTTTCTCATGTACGTTTTCTTGTAATTGGAAAACAATCGTTTACTCTTATTAACAAATAGTTTTTAAATGTACAATCTTTTCCTTAAATATTGTCTTACACAAATATAATAAAAATTAAAAGCAAATTCCAAATCAAAATTTAAATCGAAAAGAAAAAAAATTGAAAAATGTCATGCTATTTAATTTTTTGGTTTTTCAGAAAATATTATACCTCTCTTTTTTTTCTTTCTTTTCATTTTTATTTCAATTCTTTATCTTGATTAGAGTTTACTCAACAACTGTTTTTTAAAAGCATTTTTATCACTGGGCCTTGATTCTTCTCAAATTGTTTTCATTTTAAAAAAAATTTGATAAATGTCAAAACTTATGATAGTTTAATTAATTACACATTTTGCAATCATGTAATACAATGTGTTTATTTGAATAACTTTATTTAATTGTGTTTACATTATTCATGATGCTTGTTTCTTGTTAAAAATTTATAATTCATGCCGATGGAATGAAATGTTGAAATCTGATTTATTTCTAAAGAGGAGGAAAAGATGGAAGTTAGGATACAATTCAAGTATGTAAGATTCATTGATTTATAAATGTTTTAAGGACAAATAGTTTCAAAATATTGAAGTCCTGTTGTTTGATTTTTCTGATAGATATTGACAGTTGGTAGATGAATAGTAAGGATCTGAAGTACTTCTTTAGAAAATCTAAACAGCGTTTCCCCCTTCGTTTAGAATCTCAAATATTTTAGTCCTATTAAAAATGTCTTTCATTGTTTCCTTATTTCACAGGACATTTGTACTTGAGAGTGATTAAAAGAGAAACGAGTCTTCCGTGTATATTTGTAACAGAAGGTACATTGTATTTTTTAACACAATCAGCAAAACTGTGTTAAGCAATATACATTTAAAATGCATTTATATTTTATTATATGAAAAACTTCAATCTTGATAGGTTTAAAAGTTGATAATAAATTTTTATAAGAATACCGATGTATCTTATCTTAAATTTGCTGTTCTTGTCACTAAATCTTGTTAGCTTATAAACATGACGTTCATACGTTCCATAAGATATACATTTTTATGGTACTAAATAAATAGAACTTTGATTTATTTTTCGGAAATTTCTTTCTTTCTTAAAATTATCCAATATATTTTCAATGAAGCTAATAGGGTTCACCATTTGAGTGACACAACGCTTTTTTTTTGTAGAAATCAATTCATAAATATTATCATCGTAATCATAAGCATATAGCATCATGAAAATATTCTAAATTTTAAGTTTGATGTCTTTATAAGAACTTTCGAACTCCATAGTTAATACAATGTTATGATGAAAATCTGAATTAATGTTTTATATTAAGTCCATGTACGTCCAGTACTATTTTCACCATTGAGTATTTCGGCAGTGCTATGATATACTTTTAATGACCATCAAACTCGAAAAGGAATAAAATTTTTATACACAGAGGGAATTTATATTTATAAAAGTGGTTTATTATTATCAGCAGCTTATTTCTTTCAAAGAGAATATTCACGAAATTTACAACAATGAATCAAAGTCTTTTCAAATATTCTGAGAGTTTCTTCAAAATACATTTAGGTGTATAAAAAAGAGAGGAATAGTGCTTTTTTTCTCCATAATATTTTTGAAGAAGGGTATCCTTAACACACGAATCAATTTCTTACCGACTAACTAATCGTAAATCCGACTAATAATTGGTCGGTTTATATTCTTGAATACTATTTTCACTCGAACGTTTTATAAATATTATTCATTAATTATAAAAACTGTTCTTAAAATACATACATACAAACATAAATATTGTTCATAAAGGAAGCACATCTAATATATGCTATGTTGCATGTACTGTTAGCTTAAAAATATAATTTGAAGTTATGTAACGGGAAAGTGGTAAGCAACAAATAAATTTCACATGTATAAACACGTTCGCAAAAAATAAAATGTTTCTGTAAAAAGTTCTTTCTGCCTCAGTTCCTTAAGAAAATAATAAATTTTAAAGTATTATCCTCACGTTTTTTAATTAGAACAAACGAGCCATTTTTGGGGTCATTTGTTTCAGTTTGGTGCATCATTTTATACATTTTCTAAGGCGCTCACGAACTGAATTTCCTCCAATATTTAAGTGATTTTATTTAAGAGAGAAACCCTTTCTATACTCCAACGTTTAAATCACATCACCTTTAATTTTTAAATAGATTATATGAATATTTTAAATGCAATATAGACACATTATACAATATCGTTCTTCGGTCGAAGTACTACCGGACATCGTTATGTGCATATTGCTCGTGCTAATAAGACTCGATATATCTCTTTGAGAATAGTTTATATATGAAAATGGTCTAAAAGTTTCCTAATAAAAATTCAAAAAAGAATTTGAATGATGTGAGTCTCAAATGTTATAAGAATTTTATTAAAGTATTCAAGCTGATAAGATGGAATTTTCAAAAATGTGTTGGTCAAAAGAAGTATTCCTCTCCATTTGAATACAACAAACATGTTCAATACAGTTAACTATAGTTGAATTTCAAGTATATCTTAAGGAAAATGTATGCTTTGATCATGTTTTTTAATATAAATTTATTTAAATTTGATCGAATAATTTTGCTTTATTTTCTAAAACACCACGTTTTCTATTTTTCTTTTATTATTTCTGCCTATTTCGAGATTTTATGAGCTCAATGTTTTTTTTTCTCAATTTTGATTATCTTGATCTTTTATTTAGAACACCCGAGTACTGTGATGGTTGCGTTTGAACAAGAATCGGTTTCGAGCTGGAGAATGACGGGATTTCGTTGCGAATTGCTTTAAGTAGTACAGAACTGTTCTGAAGGTCGTTTCAGCGATTCCTGTGCATGCCCACACAGAGAAGCCCAACCAGCAACCCATCAGACCTCCAATGTAGCTGAACACATCCATTCCCTGAAACAGGAAGTAAAAATGTAGATCATTATGGTGTTTACATTGAACTGTAAGTATATATATTTGATTGCCTAAAATGAATATTTCAGAACGAAATAATTGCCTAAAATGAATATTTCAGAACGAAATATTGATTAATGCAGTAAAAAAATACAAAGTGAACACCTTATTAATTACCTTTTTCCTTCAGAGACTACCGTTTGTTTGTATATACAAACCACCCTGAATAGCCCTAGTGAACTTTCATTTCTCTCTTGACATTCGTATTTTTAATAAACACGGTTAAAATGTCTCTATAGTTCTCAGTGATCTGTTTTCAATTTTAACATTATTTTTAGGAAGCCAAAAACAAATATTTTTCTTCCTTTCTTCACTTTGCATTTAGCTTAAAGATATGTATTTTTTTATATTTATATTATCTACTTTCTTACTACTGACGAATATTTGGCGCATCTTAACCAAATAGTGCCCTTTTTACAGAAAAAACAATCATACAATTGCTGACTCTTCATACGCCATTTTTATTCAATGTAGATTCAACATCATTTTTATTCATCATCATTATTATTAGCGTATTTTACAACAATATTTAGAGTTGTTTAGAACTATGTTCCGAATTAAATTCCTCGAAAATTCGACTATAATACAGCTTAAAGACGTACGAGGAGATTATAATAGAAAATTCCACTAGCAAATCAGTAGCTAGAAAATTCTAATATTAATGAGACCCGTGAAATATTGCGTAATACTATATTACATGAAGAGAATTTCTTATAATATCGTTTATTAATTACCTGATAATCCATTCTCAACGGCTCAATGAAGTTGAGAGGGTTCTAGAAAGGTGAAAATCACAATTGCAAACGAACCGAAATGCAATGAATGTACTCTCTATCATTCGAAATTGATATCGTATCATTCATGATTTTGGTCTAGAATCATCACCTTTTGCGTATTATTAATCATTTGCTACGAGATCGCATCACCCGATTTAGCTGGGGCATTTTGTGTCTCATAAATGGCGATTCATTTTGTTCAGCAATGAATGTAAATTTCACATTTTTTCAGATGATTATCGTTATTTTATCAGGCGTAAATAATTTAATTTTGAATAAATGTTGCAGAAGATCGGTACAAGAGTTATTGGCTACTAACCTTGTAATTTTCTACAATAGTTTAAATTAGGAGAATACCAAACCTTCATTTTCATTATCAGTGCACAAGTTCCAAGTGGACAGAGATAAAACTCTGCTAACATGCTCATTTAACGCGTTAAGTGTTCTTATTAATTCCCTACAAAGAACTTTGATTGAAATGTGACTCGAATACGCGGCTTAAGCTAAACATAAATTCGTTACAAATAAGTAAAATTTCATAATTTATTCACTTATAAAAACCACATTTTCTTGTTCTTTATTCTTTCAAATAATACTTACATTATACAAAGGTTTATGCGACATCACGATTACTTCAGGATTTTTGATCTCGAGACGAATAAGTATTTCATCACTGAAAGATAAATACCAATAACTGTAGAATATTGTTGCGTATTTCATTAAAATAATTTAAACATTTATTAATAATAAGAGGTACTAGAAATAAAAGATTATTTCTTATTAATAAAAATTAGGTTACAAGTATAACAATTTGATAACTTTTGAAACTAATAATCATAACGAGGTGTGGCTTTCTACGAGGTTACTACGTACATTTTAAAATCCCAATATGAACTGGAATGGCAAGTAGTTCATATAAATTAAGAGAATTTTTACACTTTTGATGTTGTTTGCCAAATTTGAACTACGCATGAGTAAGTATTTTTAGCATCTGTACAGTTAAATAACTTGTTCTTTTTAACCGAATTTGCACATTATATAATTTTATTGCAATTCATTTTCCTTTGAGATATTAAATACGTTTTTACCACTCCCGACCGTCTGTTTGTTGTAGGTAAGCCAAATCTGGTTCTTAGTAAATAAATATTTACTCTCTGATTCATCTCGATTGTTTAGTAAAAAATGTTACAAAGATGACAATTATATTTTCCCTTTTAAATGATTAACATTTTGTTCTTATTTTTTTATTTTATTCATATTCAAAAATAACAAAAATAGAATATTATTCGATACTAATATATAGAAGTTTCTAACGTTCAATAGACCGTATTAAATAATATTCTTTTCGAATAATATGTGAACATATTTTAACTTTTATGAACACACAACTATAAGAAAAAAAAAGTCTGACATCTTATTTATTAGTTATTGTAAGACTTTATTTAAAATTTCAAATATTTTAAGGTTTCAATCTTTTCATAATTTAAGTTTAACTTACCTGTCAATATCAGGAGGTTTATCCTGAAAAAAAATTTAAAAAAAGTATAAGAAATAAGGAAGAAAGAATAGCTTATATCAAAATAGGAAAGAAATTGATTTAAATTCTTTCTGATCAATTAACTTGCAGAACATAAATTTAGAATTTATGAGATAAATACTTTTTTAAAAAGTTTAATCTAAGAATTTTTATTTAGAAAATTCTTATATATATATATAAGAACATATAAAGTACATATTAAAAACACAAAGTATATTTTAAATTTATTTGAAAGAAACGAAAAACAACAGAAGAAAAGCCACATCGTTAAAAAAAAAAGACCAAATATCAAATTGTAAATATATCTTTAATTATATATATATATATATATATATATATATATATATATATATATATATATATATATATAACACATCAATCAATAACTCCCGAGACTAACCCAGAGATGGCGCTCGTAGTAAACCAGTAACCAGGTCTATCTAGAGTACTAACCTTTGCTTGAAACGTGTCAAAATTTTAAGTCGATCGGACGAGAAACAGCTGAGTTATCGAGGTTGGAGTAAAGTCGTTTTGTAGTTTGTTTAAAAAATGGAAAAAACCGAGTTTCGTGTTCTGATAAAACATTGTTTTTTAATGGGTAAAAACACCGTGCAAGCGAAACAATGGATTGAAAAATGTTACCCGGACTCTTGTCCATCAAAAGCAACGATTTCTCGGTGGTTTGCCGAGTTTAAACGTGGTCGTACCGACACAAATGACGCGGAACGCTCGGGTAGACCTGTGGAAGCCGTTACACCGGAAAATGTGAGTGAAGTGACAAAAATTATAATGAAAGATCGTAAAGTGAAGCTCCGTGAGATTGCTGAGATGGCACAGATATCATATGGAAGTGTATTTACTGAAAAAGGTTTTTTGAAGTGAAGTGAAAAAGGTTTTTTCCAAGTGGGTGCCGCGATTGCTTTCGATGGAACAAAAACAGCAACGAGTCGATGATTCAGAAAGCTGTTTATCGCTATTTACTCGCAACAAAAAAGATTTCTTGCGGGAAAAAAAAAAAAAAAGATTTGGAAAAGCATTGGAACGATTGTATCACCCTAAAAGGTGATTAACAAAAGGTGTTATGTTGATGCATAAAAAAAATTTTGCAAAAAAAAATGTTGTTTTCAATGTTAGACTCGGGAGTTATTGATCGATGTGTTATATATATGTATATATATATATATATATATATATATATATATATATATATATATATA
>BMAW01116557.1:29660-189653 GCA_019974015.1 Nephila pilipes
TATATATATATATATATATATATATATATATATATATATATATATATATATATATATATATATATATATATATATATATATATATATATATATATATATATATATATATATATATAGAAAAAATAATAAAATCAAGTTAAAACAAAGTAAAACTTTCAAAAAATGGAAGTACTGTAATTAATACTTTTCTGAACTTTAGTATGGTATAACGTGTGCTTATACCAGTATTATAGATCTAACTTTCATACTTAGACTTCAAAGTAAAAATATAGTAGAAAATCAAAAATTGAAATTTTAGAAATTCAATCAATAGAAAAAAAGGAAGAATGTAAACAAAGGAAACACGTTAATTTAGACTTAAATGTACTAAAAAAACACTCGGAAATAATCTTGTAAAACATTTTGCTCCTATTAATAATTTTATCCTAAAATTAGTTTTAATAATAAAAACACTAATTGTTAAACTAACTTTCACCAAACTCAAACATAATGTAATAATAAAATTTACCAATGACTCAACAACATGGTTCTAAATTGGGTAACAATGTAAATACTACAAAAACAAAGTTGAATGAAATGTTCTTGTTTTATCTTCTGAAAACATAATGATAACTTAATGCTTTAAAATTAATAAAACATAAAGTATCAAAATCCAACAAACGAAGTAAGATTAATGAATTATTGACATGAAGATATTACAAAGAAAAATGTTTTACTTAAGTTTACTTATCTAAAAATATAGCTAAAAATTATAAAGAAAATTTATGGTATTATACATAAACAAAATTTTATACAAAACATTTAAAATTTCTTAAAAATTATAAAGATAAAGGAAAAATGTTTAAGAAGACCTCGAAGAGAATAGCAATCAAACATCGAAACATATGTCCCTATATATAGAAATAAAATTTCAAGCTAATTATAAAAAAAGAAATGAAAATTAAAAGAAACGCAAACATAAAAGAAAGTGTAGAAAGTGTCAGAAACAAAACAAAAATCAGTAAAAAATTGCAAGAAAAGATAAATGTTAGAAGATAGAAAAAAATTAGATATTTAAAAACAAAAATAAATATAAATTTATATATACATATATGCTTACACACACACACAATTCGTAACTTAAGAATTATAATAATAATAATATGGAAAATATTTTAGTCACATTTAAAATTTTCATGTGGACACTTTTTTTTTAAAAAAATATGCATATGTGTAATTTAATTAGACAAAAATACATTAAACTATCAAAATGGAAATTTATAAATTAAGCATTAAGTAGTTATAAAGTAAAAGTTGAAAGAATAAAAATATAATTCGAGATCCAAATTAAAAAAAGAATTTTAAATTTAAAGATGAAAGTTCATTTAAAATTATGATTTAATTAGTAAAAAGTATAAATTATAATAAATAATTATGACAAAAACACAACCACTAGACATAAAAAGACAAAAAAGAAAGTTTAAATGCTAAAAACCTTTAAAAAGTAAATCCCAAGTTAAAGAAAATAATATAGACGGAACAGAGGTTCATAAAATGTATATAAATATACTACAAACCTAATCTATTGAAAACCAAAACACATAAATTATAGAATGTATTAAATGAAAAGAAAGAAAAAATTGTTAAGAAATAAATTTAAGTACATAAAAAATGAATCACATAAAATTTTACCGACACAGAAGAAGCTGCGTTATATTGAAAATAAACCCCAGTGCCATGAAAAGTTATTAAACATCTGGTTTTCCATCCATATAAATGTTAAAGTTAAAAAACACGTGCTGCTATCTATATACATATCTTACAATTAAATTCTTTACAAAAATATTCTTCCAAAATATTATTGAAAGATAAACAACAATATTATATAAATTAAATGAAAATGAAATAAATATTCCTTAAAAAACAAAATGAAATATATTGGAAACAGAAAATTTAATCACTTTTATAATTAATATAGTTTAATTTGATTTTCCCTAAAATATATATGTCTTACAACGTCAAATCTATTGAATATTTAAAGACCTGGCTTCCAAATTAAAATTACGTAAGATATAGTTATTTAAAATACTTCTAAGATTCAAACAAATTAAAGTTTATTTTTAACAAAAGTTCTTTAATTACAAAATAATATCCATTTCGTCATAAATATTACTGAATATCTTTAATGCACAATTTTTAAGTTAATAATTATAAGGTTTATTAAAAACTTCACTAATTAGAAAGGAATTTAAATATGAGAAATAATAAAAGGTAAATGGCTTAAATTCTGGGTTTAATTTATTTTAAAATATTATTAATTCATCAATGAATAATATGTTATTATTAATATCTATCAAATTTTGCTCTTAAAAGTGTGAATATATATTAGCGAAATGATCCCTATCCAGACCACCTTGTGATATGCCTGAAAAAAAGACGCAAATTATAAAATGATTAATTGTGAACAATATTATTATTGCCTTTTCTAAGACTGTATTCCGAACGTTAGATCTACATTTTCTAAAGCAAAGCAAGCTAAATCCCCAGAAATCATAATTTTTTATTTTAATTGATGATCTGTTTTTTTCTGCACGTAATTCAAACAACCCATTGTATCTTTACGCCTCCTTAGCTTACTCCCGAAACATGGCTGATCATACATCACATGAATTTTTCTTCTTTTTATTAATTGGTTTTTTTCTACTCACATTGTACGTCTGGGTCAAAACTTTAAAAGCTTTTTTTTCATAATTTAAAACGCTCAATGGAGCTTATATTTTCTACACACAATTTATTTGGATGATAATACAATAATTTAATTATAATTAATTGATTAAAACTAATTATTTATAGAATTAAATAGTATGCCAAGTTTCTCGCCAAGTCGCCAAATACGTCACCAACTGGGAAGGTCATTGCTTAAACTTTCTTTTGTTAACTGGTGTTGGAGAGGTGTTACAGGGAAGCATTAACACATGTTCGTAATATTACTACCCATCTTCAAGACAGGTGAATGTTACTGAAAATGAATGCTACTGAATGAATGAATATTACTTAAAATTTAAAGTATAAAAAATTATGTTACGCAAAGTGTAAAGTTTAAAAAAAAACCCAAGCTTAGAAAACTCGTTTTCTACCGGTGTTTTAAATTGAATTCCGCTTTAAATTTCCAAATTTTCTTTTACTTTAAAAAACTGTTTTTCCTTCCTTTATTTTTTTAATCTTTTATAAACTCTGTTTAAATTACTTTCTGTTTAACATTATATTTAACTTCCCTTGAGATTAATTAATGTCCTTTGGAATGATAGAGAGCCCAATGTTTTTTTTGTTTTTTGAAACACAGATCCGGAAGCGTAAATTTTATGAAACAAAATTTAGAAAGGGATAATTTTTTAACATTTACAGTGATTATGAATCAAAGGTATCTCAATATGATAAAATACATTTAAAAATTGTACTATAAAAATGAAGTGATATGAGAAATAGATAAGTTTATCTTTAAATGAATTGACATTAAGTAAAATGAGCTATTTAAAATTTCATAAAGAATAAAAGCGTATAAAAAGCTTAATCAGGAGCGTAGGACTGAAGGCTGTGTAATTTTGTACAATAATTAAAAAGGTTATAATGCATAATTCTTATATTTCTTTATTTTGAAATTCATAATATTCTTTTGTTTAGATTACATTGCAACTGCCTGTCAAGAACAGATACAATCGGTCTATAATAGTATTTCTCGAGTCCGCTTAAATGGCGAGTTCACTATAATCCTATTTTATTAGATTAGGATTAATAAGTATTTAGATGACTTCTGGACTTTCTGTTAAGATAATCTATTTATACTTTTTTCCCTTTCAATTTCATGTATTGTGGAATGAGCATGCAAAGGAACTTTTAATTTACTACATTAAACTAGCAGACAGAAGGAGAGAAATTAGAAACAGAAAAATGTCAAATGGTGCTTGCATACTCGAAAATAAGGGGGGGGGGAAAGCGAAGTGGAAGCATCGGAATCTTTTACGAAACTAAAACTAAAAGGAATAATCAAACAATAAAGATGCATAAAAGGAAGCCTTAAAAAGCATTCAAAAATAAATGAGAGAAGATTTGAATCAAAAAAGGTGGCGATGGAAACAAAGGCGTCACTAACCTTTGAAAAAACGCCTAGAAGAAGCAAGAGATGAAATGAAGAAAAATATGCGAGTGAGTATTTAGAATTTTAAAATAAGTCTGAAACATTTAACGCAATGTGTTTTAAAACGAGGTAATGGACGATAAAGTGGATAACTATTCTAGTTCAAGTTAAGAAATGGCAAAATAACGAAAATAAGACACACACACAAATAAAAAAGAGTGTAAAGGAAATTAATCGCTCTTAATATCTGAGGCAAGAAGGAAAAGAGTATCCTGATTATGAAGTTCAGAGAGCGACATTCCACAGAAACGAAAAAAAAAAAAAAAAAAAAAAATCCAATCAAGTGGACATGAACAAAATGTTGTCTTTACGCTTTCTATGAAAGCTTGGGCTTAGAGATAGTTGATCCTTTTAATACTTTTTATTTCCACTTTTGGACTGAATATTTAGATTAGATATAAGCCCCTCTTTCTGGGAAATTGTAATGTTCCTGTTTGGAATTTTTTTGTAAGAGATTTTTTTCAAGATCTTGTGGCCATAGAAATTGGACGCATAATTTATTTTTCTAGGTATAATTAATTTTTTTTCTTATGTAAGTGATTTCCGTAACGATTAAAAATAATGTTGAAAGCGTAAAGGTAGCACATAGCATTCAAATGGGTGTTGGAAATTATTTTATCGTTCATTTTATATTTTTGCACTTATCGCTGTTTAGTAACCATAGAATCCGACTACCACGAGTTAATGATTCCAACTTTATTAATACTTTAAATATTTCTATTTTATGCGAATAATCATTTCTCTAATTGTATATTGCTCAATTTTCAATATGTTTTGTGAAAAAACATGTTTCCTGTTAGAGAACAAATCGAAGATGGGCAGACGAGAGGACATGCTGAATGCTGCACTGAGTTCAATTATAATACGATTTTTATTTTTCAAAATGGACCTACGGTACAATGATTTATTTAGAAGCATATACGTCGAACACAAAGAGCTGTTCGGTTTGGTTTCGTTTGGATTCCTTAACGTCGCACAAGAAGCAACATGAGGGCTGTAGGCGATTGACTGAGCGTCGATCAAATGACGAGGATGGCACCTGATTTGACACCCACTCTCAAGATGCCATTCGGAATTTGTGATAATATGCATTTTCCTTTTACTATACAAAATGTTTCGCTATGCACCGTGCTTCCTGAACAGGCTGTTTTGTTTTACCAGAATGACCTAGAGTCCGATTGGCCCGTATTAATAAGATTCTACCACAATTACAAATATATAGAATATAATAATGAACATCAAAGAATGTAATGGCAAAAAATTGAGAGGAACCATTATGTGAATCGATTCTTTCTTTCTCATGCAACTGAAATGGTTATATAATTCCGTTCATTACAACTTTTATTTGTTAGAGAAGTGAAAAGAGGTGTCTTCAGAATAGTATATGAACGAATGATTTTTCGGCCTGAAGATAGTATCCCTAATTTCTTTCGGAGTCTAATCTATTCTTTGTTTTTCTCAGCAATTTAAAATATTCTATATAAAATTCTCTGAAAACTCTATTCAAAATTAAAACATTTTTAACTTTAGTGTTTTTTCTTTTATTGTTACTGGAGACGCTATTGAAATCAAAACATTTTTAAATTTATAAGTGCTTTTTCTTTTATAACTATTGGAGTTTCGCGAATACACTTTAATGAAAAATCAATTAATCAATGGATATTTAGAATGAAGTTTAGCAAATAAGGGTTTTCACATGAATAGATATAAATAATATTTTATACACTAACTTAAATCAAAGATATATTGTTTAGTTTTTCAGACAACGTATTACAGCACATATATATGCGTAAAAAAATGTAACACAGCATGTATTTTAAAGCTTAAGAGTTTATTTTATTCAAGATAAACGAAGTTCATTAAAAGTTTAATCCATAATTAGTAAGAAAAGAAAGAAAAGAAAATCTGTTCAAAATCGTACCTCAAATGATTCTGCGAGTCGATCAAATATCTCATAACGGTAGGTAAGTTTTCTAAACAGAGTAAAGGATATTATTAATTATATGTTAAATATGAATCAAATTTAAAATTCATTTATCTTTACCACGTGTTTAATAATTTAAAATAAACGTAAGAGCAGGTACCGTCAAGCTTGAAGAGAAGGCCTTTCTATGCAGCACTTCTTAAATGTGGGTTACGACCACAAATGATGTCTTAGAGTGAAATGCTGGGATCTCGAAGATTTAATTTACAGATACGTGAAAAGAAAAGAGCATTATTCGCTATCTATTCACTATCTTTAACTTAACATATGACATTTCAAAAATGTTATTTTGTATTCATAAGCCATTTTTGACAGACATCAAAGATATCAATCATATTCCAAATAAAGTCTAAGAAGAAATTCCTGAGGTATCGAATGACTCAAACTTAAAACGGGTTTTCACAAAATTCCTTAACCGAGTTTTGGATCCAAGTTAGAACTGAATTTCTCATAACTTCTGTAAAAGCATTATACGTTCCTCAGTCGTCCAGCACCACATACTTATGCGAAACGAATATTTTAGCTTTAAGGTTTATTAATGTAGCCTTGGTAGCCTACTGATCATGGTCTCGGAAGCACGTGTGACGGTTTTCATCTAGTCATTGGTTCGTAACATGATGCCACTTAAGAGCCACCATGTTGCTGGACTGATGCACTTCCCAAGTCTTTCCATTGGCGGCGTACTGTGGAAATTTAGAGCGGGAGTTTCCAGCTCAGATGTCTTCCTTATAATTTGACCGAGGCTCCAAATTATAAGGTCCGTCACCATTGCCATCGTATTGATTCTCTGTGTGACTTTTATCAGCAATCGCATGAAGCTTATTAAATCGAAATATCGTTCATTCTTGAATTGCATCAAGAGTTAATATGCTATACAGCACAAAACAAGTTCTTCCATCCAAATAAAACGAGATTATCATTCACTATCTTTTTTTTCTTGTACATAATACATATTTAAAGATAATTATAAAGATATTCCTTTTCATTTTTTAAGCTTATGTTATGCATTTTGATCAAATGGATTTCAAATATTGTTAAATTATTTTTTTGTTGTAAAAGGCAAATTTTAACACAAATAAAATTGCATACTAATAATAAAAATTATGATTATTTCATTTTAATTTTACAAAAGAAATTTTATTAAAATTTAAATAAATTAGATAGAGATTTATTTTCATACTCATTTTTAAATTAAATTAGAAAGTAAAGAATACATATTTTTCATGCATGCTTGCGGTTAGAAAGTGAAGAAGTCGTTCAAAATTTCTTATCGTGGAAGTAGGGTCGTAAGTTTAAAATATGTATAAATATTTCAATGAATTAAAGACTTCTTTGGAACCTTGAGTAATGAAACAAAAGAGAATATTTTGTATAGTAGTATGAGAGATATCTTCAATAATTTTTCTGAATCTGAGAAAAGTTCTGAAAAGTATGATGTAAACTTGAATGTCGAACGTTTCAGTAAACGATAAATCCTAAAACGCGGAACTATATGTAGAGCGATTGAAAAAAAGTTTAAAATATTGCTGTTTGTCGAATTGTTATAGTATAAACTATTCAATATGGAAGGAAAAAGAAAGCACTGATGTGAGGTTTTAAAATAAAGAAATTCAACTGATCATCTTTGTTGAAATACAATATCTGGACAGAAGTATTAAAACAAGCGAAAACACTCTGATCACTCAGGGCGAGCTTTTCCACAGTACGGATGAATTGAAATCTACCATGAATGGAAATTTGTTACGAGAATTGAAATCTACCATTCAGTACCATGTTCTCAAAAAAGACCAAGAGTGTCTTCGGTCCACAATTATTAACTATCTCTCCAATTAAAAGAAATTAGCACTTGTAATAATTCATGAGAAGTTCTTACACATTTTAAAACATTTTTTTTTAAAAATTCGTAGTACTTCATTGTTGACTTTCTCTCCTCAAACTGTAAGCTACGATGGACAATTGCATAAACTTATGATAATTACTCTTAAATGCTTTCACTGTTATTTCTGAACCTTTTAAACTAATTATCTGGTTTTTAACTAAAAAATTAGTGCTAGAAACTTCCTTTTAACACGTTCACTAGATGATGTCACTAGATGTTCACTAGAACTGTCACTTTGCTCACAGTCACCTACGCCCTTTTAAATTACTAACAATCTCTCGTGTTTAATCAAAGTTCCATTGCTTAAATATTTTCATCTTTTTTTCAATCTAAGTGAGTTGCGGCTGACGTCACCTCGAAAGAGAGTGCAGCTACGCAGCAAAACAAGAAGACGAGATATTCTAATGACAAAATCGAATTCAAGTCCCCGAACCGAATCTTGCTGGTTCTTTGGGAGTGTCAACTCTTTTAGCCTTGGCATCACCACTTTATACAGCTATTTCTCCCCTGAATAAGAATGAGGTGTATCTTTTTTATCCGATCAGATGTAATCTTAAATATTCGTCCAATCACAAATCTAAATGTCAACTTAATTCCAAGCATAGATAAAGTATTTAAAATAGTCACACAATTACATATCAAGAATACAACTACTTTTGAAAGTCTTATGTATTGTTTCTCTCAAATGAGGAATGCCCTCTACTATTTTACGCAGATTCTAATAACTTTCATAGGATATAAAATGTTTCCCAAATTGATACGAGTTAATCCACAGCGGAGAAAATCTCCGACCAGACAGCTTCGTGTCCTATTAGTTCCAGTACATCTCACAGATACGGAAGTAACTACTACACACTGTTCAAAATCTTTTCATTTTTGCTAGTTTTCCACTACCGAAATCTCTCTCTATTACTGCAACATTTCTATTTCCTCAAATTCAATTTTGTGTTGCTTTTATACTACGCTATTATATACGCTATATCTATTCACTTCACTTTCAAAATTTTTCTAATTTGCGTCATCACACGTCATTCGGATGGAAAGGTGCTAGAAACTTAAATACTAAGCTGGAAAAAAATCGTGGATGTCAGTTAAGGGAAGGTTTGAGAATAGACCAAATCACAAGATGATGGTGTCACTTTAAACCATTTAATAGGAATTGCATAACTATATGCCGTAGACAGAACTAATCTCTCTTTCATTGGTTTGGTTCTTAAGAATCGTCACAGTGCCCTAGAACGAAGACTTCTTGACTATTAGACTAGACTTTTTTGTTTCGAGTATAGCATTTTATCATTCACCCTTAATAGCTGTGGTTCGCTTTCATTAAGACGAACTCTCTCAAAACTTCTAAATATAGTTCTTCATCATCAACATCTCGTATTACTCAATTGAGCTTCTGGCATAATATCTGTAAGATTTTTGGAACTCTTATGTTGAATGATTTCTCTTTATTTGATAGCACTTTTGACGGGCTTAGTAGTATTTTTAACATACAAGAGAAATAATCAGTTTTCATTTATTCGTCTTGAAGCAAACCATCTGGATCCAATTAGTTGCATAACTGTGTATTAGGGATTACATAAAATGTGTCTTAATGGAAACTAGTAAACAAAGTGTTAAAATAAAATATTTCTTTCCTGAAAAAATTATAGATAAATTTCTGCGCTCTAAAAAGGAAAGTTTCGTAATCGAAGTAACTTCACATCAAATGGATACATTTACAAAATATAAACACATCATAAATGTTAACAACCTAGTCAAACTCATCATTAAATATATTGAAAATCTTTATTCGATTTTCAGTTTTATCATTGCGTTACATTTATGTGACACATTCATTTAATGAGACATTAATCAAATTATTTAAAGGAAAAGAAAACTTATGTATAAATGCTTACTTTTAATTCCAAAGAGAAATAATGTTTTGCTTAATTTTTTTAAAATCCATTAATATTTATCATTCTTTGTCAATATCGGGAAAACCATTTGTAACGTTAGGCAATTAAGTAAGTGACGCTGATAAAACAGATTAATATAACGATATTTAAACATTGAGAAAAATTTTATTAAATACATTCCTAACACATAATTCAAGAAGTTAATTTTAAAATTGCTTCGTTATAAATATTATTCACATTCAAATAAGTCATCTTTAAAATTTTCCAAAGTATATATTAAACACACACACAATTACTGAAATACTCGTATTATTTGAAACATTTTATGTATATTCTTGATGATTAAAATAATAAAAAAACCTTTCAATTAATTGATTCTATATAATAATCGTATTCTACAGGTGGTAGTCTTACGTGTGATTTATTTTAGATTTTCGATCTTTGTTTGAAACTAAAAGAAACTAAATTTCTTCAGATAAAATTAGTAAAGACAATAAGAAAATAATACAAAGTAAGGAAGTACTTACTTGCAGTTTACCTTACAATTCCTTTGGCAATTATCTAGAATTTCGAAATCTGTAGCATCATATTCGCACCAATCTAAGGACAAAATTTCTTTTTCTTAAGTCAAAAGAAATTTTTTAAAATTTAAAATAATTTTAATAACATTTTTCAATTAATTAATTTCAATAAATAATTATTTCGATGCATATTTTACTACTAATTTAATTAAGAAAAGTGTAAAATATAATTGTTATAATATTCCATTTACTTTTGAAGTTCTAAAATATGATTTTTATTTATAATTAAATTTTAAACATGGTTTAATTCTTCTTTTTTACTTTCTATTTTCTCTTTATTGTTAGTTTTAAGCCTATCAAAAGTAGTATTTAGAGCTAATATTATTTTTCTTTGATAGATGATAATACTACATTTTCTACACAAGCATTGCTACAGGCAGGTTTCACAGTAGAGTAAAAATGACAAAAATATTTTCTGGTATTTTTCTGTAGCCCAAATGTTTGGGAAGCCCATACGTTTTAATAAAGCTTATAAAACTTAGAAGCCATGCAGTTTGTTTTTCACTATTAAGAAAATACCTTGGGGGAAACATTCTTGAATTATTAAGACTCCCAAGGACGCACCACCATGAATTTCTGCGCAGAACTTTAATCCTGGAGAGTTTTATATTACCGCTGCAATATATTGAATATTTATTTAAATTGCATAAAATAAAATATAATAGAAACTACATTAAAATAAGAGGATTTCTCTGGAATTACTTTTTTTTGTAAATATTTTTAAACTTTTATTAAATATCTGAAATCTCACTTCCAGCGCACTGAATTAATCATGAAAATACTTTGAATAATAGTGAAAAGTTAATTCCAGAGAAAACTTCCATTTTTTTCTCTTTCAGATCTATATATTTAAATTTTTTTAAAAAAAATCACTTCTTCTAATTTGAGCAGTCAGCAATGTAAACTATGAAAGAAGGAAAGAAAAATCAATAATTTTGCCTCAGTGTGTAAGGATATAAAGTATATACCCTACCATCCATTGATAAATGGTCATTTACTAACAGGGATGTGGGGAAATTTCATTGAATTTATGGTGGTCCGAGGATTTATAATTGAAAACTTTATTTACATTTGCGTAATATCCGTAGAATGGTTGTCCATCGTGCTATATAGTGGTATTTTACAGTATTTAGATGTGCTTCATATACGATGCTTGAAAAAAAAAAAAACGTTATCCTTCGTTTTTATATGCTATTTTTACATAGTAATTAAGACATACACCAGAAAAATTTCTTTATTATTTATTAAAATGACCTAGCTTTTTCTAGCAAATTTAGGGTCAATTTCAAATTGCGGAGGAGAATATTGCATTTTTTTGTAAAAAGGATAAAACAATATCACAAAATAGAAAAAATAATGCAAAGAAAACAATTTTTGGGGTTCTAATATGGCTAAAAATTAGAATTCTTTTACTTTAATTGCCCATTACCTGAGCTTTTAAATCCACGATATCCCAAGGAAGCGCAGGAAAAGAGGAAGAAACGAAAGACTGAATAAGTGTAAAATTTTAATCTATTTGTGTGCTTGAATTTATAGTACTAATATTGTTAAGATTTTTTTGTTATTCAACCTATTTGTATAAAATTATTCTGCAATATGGTAGTGTAAGTAGAAAAGCAATAACGAGAATTTGAAGGAATTATAACTTTTTATTACTTTTTTTTATTATCATTTACATTTGTTGGTATTTTATAATCGCAAAGCTAAAGAAAAATTAATTTAATCAGGTTTGTTTTGCATTGTATTTGTTGTTATACGTCATCTTTTTATACAACGTTTAAAGCCAAAAATGAACGATATTTATTTCGATTGACATAACTATATATACTTGTTCATGAAATTTTCAACAAAACGTTTAGCTATATTTTCGTAAAAAGATTTTGAGAATAGAACTTGCACATATTTTTAAATATATTGCAACTTTCATACGTTAGTGCATACTATATATTTCATACATTAAATATAATATCACTTTCATGCATTAGCAATACATGCGTATTGCACAACTTACTAAGAGAGAGAGAAGGGAAATTTGCTTTTTTTTTTTAACTATGTATTATATCTGATGCAAAATTGTTCAAATTCTTATGATAAAACGGAATGTACATCTACATATTTTGCTTCCATGACCATTCATTATTTTTTTAAAAAAAAAATTCCTTTTATCGAGTTTGATGATTAAATAAAGAATATGGAATGAAAATTGTTGTACTTGAAGAATTTTCATATTCTTTGATATGTGAACACTTTAACATGTATAATGTAATTTTCAAGAACGATAGTATTATCTTACTGCTTTGAAATAGTGTCCGCGGTAATCAAATGGTTATTTTTTCAATTTCGTGGATAGTTATGTTTCAGTCGAGATGAGTGTTCGAGTAATAATTCCCTAGAACCGCCATGTAGTGAGATTGATGCATTTAAATAGCTCGAGATTTAACGTCCTCAAGTTAGCGTGATATGGAGAATAGGAAAGTGGTGAGTCGTGTTTCAAATTTAAAACGAATTAATAGCTCTCCTGTTTCTTCCAAGAGTGATACTAATAAATATTCAGTAACTATAATTTTAATTTTAAGAATTCGACTTCGAATTAATTTTTTCTTACCCTTTACTCCAATATATATTGCGGAATGAAATTGATTAAGGCGATATTACAGCAATAAATCTTTGTCAATAAATATAATAAATTGCTTTGTTGCCTCTCTAAAATAAAAAAGGGACAATGCACGATGCTAGAAAAATAAGGATTCACTAAACTACGAATTCGAATGAAAATTTAAATTTTTATTAATATATTAAATGTACTTTTGATATATTGTCTTTACCATCACATAATCACATGAATTCTAGATTGATAGTAATTGATTTCTTTCCGAATTAATGCCAAAAATATATATAAATAACTAAGATTTTTTAGAAATATTGCTAGCATGAAACAAATTTTTGTTTTATTGAGTGAAAAAATGATTGTGATTGAATTTGATGTTAATTTCATATCTTAAATGTTATTCCTTTCTCGTTATTAAGAATAGAGTGTCCATAGGTGTAAATTTCCTCCTCCACAATTAAATTATTTATTTTACAAAATTAATCTAAAATATTCAACACAATTTTATTGTAATGATATTGTACAGACAGGATCTGTTCTTAAGATAAATTTTAAGAGCATTTATAATTTATGGTTGATTTCCTTACTTTTTGAATTTAGACACAGATTAAGCTTATATCAAGTATCTTAAAACCTTACTTTGACGCAAAGTTCTTAAAATTAGTTAGCACATTTTGTCTTCTCTTTTCTATTTAATAGTACCACATTATTTGAAAATATACATCGTATTTAAACTTAGATTGTGCTATTTGTTTGTTCACGTTAATGTCGTACTAAAGTAACACAATAAACTTTTTAGCAACGGATCCAAGCTTGAAACAGGGAACGATACTTGAGACTATGTATTCAAAATTCTTTTTCTTATGGTGTCTTTGCCTTTTATTTGGAAATAAAATATAAAATTCGGGTCGATCAAAACAAATAGATCATATGCAAACCATTCTTTTGTTAGAATATTCTGTGTTTTATAAGTTTCTATTGTGAATGTTTGATGTATATATGTGATATTAATGTTACTGTAACTCAATTGGAACAATATATATATATATTGAAATCTGCATCTTTTGGTTGTAAAATTCAAACCTCTAATAAAAGCGAGTTGCCTTCATATAAATTTTCTTTGATCATTCATCATCTACTGAAGTAGTGTGTATACATTTTCATTCCTCCATTATATGAAAATTATATTTTTTTCTACTTTATATCAAATCAAAAGAACTTTTATTGGGAATTTTCTAAACAGCTTATTAATATATTTGCCAGTTTCGTTCCTTTTTGCGTGTTCAGATTATATTGTATTCTGTATTTCTTGTGCCATGCAGCTATTTAAATATTCTACACTTAAAATAAAAGTTATTCCTTAAGTATTATTACAAGAATCATTCTTTTTACAGATGTTATGATGAAAATATTTGTAAATATTAATAATCCACTTATTGGCTAATTCTTAATTATAAAAATTTATTCGTACGACTCAAAAACACAGCAGAATGGATTTACGAGTATTCCATAAAGAATTAATAAAAAAGTGCATAACTTTTACGAGGTATTCCTAAAGTTGTTAATAAAAAAGTGCACAACTCTTTCTGAATGATAATATAAATCTGTAAATAAATATGGAAGAATAAATTCATGAATATTTCAAACAAATTTATCACAACATTGTGTCTGTGACTTTTAGATATTTTTAGCTGCTCTACATTCCAGATTTTATATACTTTTTAAAACATTTAGCCGATCGCTATACGTGTTAATTATTTTTTTATCACTGAATTGTTTTACATAATACAACTTCCTTTATTCAAACATTGAAAACATTGAATCATATCCTCTATGCTTTAAATACGAAGATAATTTTTATATACACCCTTTATCTATTAAACTTTGAGCTACTTTTTATCAAATATTTCTTAGAAACAATACTATTTATGGAAATTCTGATTATAAGTTATCCTATTGAAAGGGCGTAGAAAGAATTGCTTTTTAATCAATTAAATTTTGAGTGCTGAGTGCACCAAAAGTTTGATACAGCATCAACTACGACTTTTCAAACACAAGAGAACCTACCTACATAATCACAAATCCACATCGGTTTTTCTACCATCTGCAATGTTATGTCACACTGTTCACATGGCTTAAGAGTGTTCCTCAAGCACCATTCTCTGCACATCTGAAATGTGTATGAACGAAAATCAATGAAATGTAATGAACAGCTCAAATAGTTTTATAACACGAAAAACGATAATTGCTTGGAAAAATACTTCTTGTGAACGAGGTCCAGTTTTATTGTTCTTTTTCCATAAATTTTCGTAATCCGTGCAGTTGGTCTGATAAGGAGATTCGAGAAGGTGCTCTTCTTCCTAGAATTAGTATGAAAATAATAACTATGAATAAATAATAGAACATAGTTATAGTATTGTAAAACACGAATCATACTTCTATCGTCTGAACATACGAGTATAATCAGAGACCTTCGACATGTGTATCCATTCATTAAAAGTTTTCTGAATTAAAGAAAAAACATATAATTATAGAAAAGATAATTATTATAGCTAAACATAAATCTAGTTGTGTGTAATGAAAACATAAAAGAATATGAAGTTGTTCATATCAAATTTAAGATTTCACTTAATACCATCAAGAACCCCATATAGGGATAGAGATAGTTAAGTAGAGAGAGAGAGAGATAAAATGTGCATTTTTTGTATAGGAAATTTCATGCATTGCAAACTATTAGATACGCTTTTGCACTTTTAAAAATTTCAAACAAATTAAAATATAAGAAATTAAGATATAATATAAATCTAAATAAAATATTGTGATCTTTATATTATATCCTTAGGAATTAAAATCTTATTGTTATCGTATTTTTACTATTTAAAAATCTTATTATTACATTCTAAAAATTATATTTTTATTATTATAATATATTTTTTAAAATTATATATTCTATGTACTCTTATTATGTTCCAAATTCAACTTTAATTTTGAATAATGTACTGTTTACTACTCTACATATGGAATTACATACCATGACGATATGGTGTATGAATATGCAAATTTAAGTCAAAGTGCTGCTAAATTAGTGATATGGATTATTTGGATTGCGAGTTGGACGTATAATCTTAGCGTGATATAAAGAGGAAGGAAACAGCAAATGAACTAACTGTCGATACTCTATGCTGAAAATGGATTTCAGAAATTCAAAGGTTATACGCTCCAGAGGACACGTGGAGAGTACAAAAGGCATGGAGGATGATATCGAAGGCAATCGGACGATTTTACGAGGGATCAAATGATAGGCATTTTTACAGTTGTTTGGTCTTAATATCACATCACTGCTAAAAAGCGTGTAGATGTGCCCACTTTGGAAAGTTTTTGGACCAAAAGGATAGGAGAATGAAATATTAATTAATACAAAGGATGAGGTGCAGTTAGAAATGAAATAGAACACACTGATCAACACATCTGAGAGGGAAAGGACATGACGACTCTGCAATGAGACTCTTTCAACATTCTGTGGAATGTGTACGTAGATGTGGATTTTTCATTGTAAGAAAGAGGAGTTTCATGATGATTGGATAAAAGCAATTGGTTCGCAAGCCAACACATGGTCATCTTTGACACTAACAGAACCTACAGGAGGAACGCTGCCGAACAAAGATTTTATGTGAGAAACCCAGCCGACTAAATCGAAATACCCACCACAGCCTCCAGACCACAAAGGATCATCTTCAACACGTCGTTTCAGATCACCGTCAAAATATCGAAATTCCAGCTTTTCACCCAAGTAACGTAATGAAGAAAACTAAGAACCACAACCTTCCTAGGAGGTGAGGCCGTCGAAGAAGTATGTCCTCCGGTCATTGCGAAGATGTCCGGTAATCGTCTCGATGTTGTTGCCGAAAACTATCCAATCCGTGCTCTAATGGACTCTGGGGTTTCTTCCTCTTTCATTTTGGAACCATACTGACTCCATTTTCGAAAAGCTATGTTCCCGTCCATAGAAAATATCCTCCAACAAGACGCCAATAGAAATTATTTCCAGATGCTATGAACTGTGTCTTGGAGTCAACAGATGAATCTAAATTTTTAAATCTACAGTAATACTAAAGTGTAGTAATGCCATCATCCCTGGATGTGAGAGGTCGTGGTAGCCGAGTGGTCATGTTAGTGAAATTGCGGCCGTTGTTCTTTTTGTAGAGTTGTAGATTCAAACCTGATGTTACTGAATACCTGCCATGTAGTGGGTTTGATGCACGTTAAATCTGATCGAGGTGCCATGCCAAAGTTTGGAAAGGGAGGAGCCAACTAAGATGTCATCCTCGTCACTTGACCGTGACTCAAAATTACGAGGTTGGTCATTAATAGAAATAAATAATCAAATACTAATAGCCGTCATGTTGAAATTCATTATGACGTTAATAAAAAACACCTTGGATAAGATTTTCTGGAAGCATCATAAGCCGTGATAGACATCGGGAGATCCGAAATGACATTCAAAGACATTGCAAGTTAACTTCAAATCCTTAGTTATGAATCTACATATTACAGACGATTCCTCCATATATGGTCATTCTGTAGCTCGAATTCATGTCATTACTTTTGGTAGGGATCAAAATATCGAAGTGATGATACAAGAATATAAAATGTCCTTAGAAAAGGAAATTATGATATCGGATAAAATAAGAACATTATGTAACGACACAGATGAATTATGGAATGATAGTAGTCAAGTTGTTGCGAAGATTATTCTCAAGAATACGTTTGTAGGTAATGCATCACTGTAAGATAAAGACTACTTGTGTACAATTACTCTAATTGAATATGACGCTACACACCAAGCTAAATAGAATATTAAGCAAGATATTATCTCAAGAATGTTAGCTCTTAATCTCATGTTGATGCAAAAAGAGAGGCCTCTTATAATGCTTCATAAATTTTCAAGAGTTTCGATGAATCTTGAAATTCCAAAGCTTCGAAAAGAAGAATTAAACACCGTATAAATCCTTTTAATCATAGAGCTATAAGCGAAAGTGTCTGTAGAGAGTCACCAACTGAGCGTTGCATAATGCAAGAAGTTAAGAAGATGCTAGATAATGGCCTGATTGTGGCGGCTTCCTACTTCATTTTTTGACATCATTTTGACTGCGGAGCTGTAAGGAGATTTGAAGAAAAGGAGCAAACGATCTTTTCTCCTCTCACTTAAGTTTTAAATTTGTAAATGTTAAGTTTGAAATAAATGAATAGCTACTTACCTCTAAAAAAAGTAAATAATACGAAAAAAACCGTTTGCTTAAATGATTATGGAACAGATTTGCTCCTGTGCGATTGGCAACAAAAAAACTTAATTATTATGTGTTGTTCTATAAATTATTGCAATCGGTCTACTGTTGTACTGATTGAAGATGTTACTGTTTGCATTAAAACAAGTATTATTTAAAATCTCTAACATTTGAAGTTTCTTTTACATGGAGTGTAGTCCGTTTTTGGTGTGGCTAATTAATTTAATGGAACAGTTTGTGCAGCTAAAGTGAAATGTTTAATGTTACAGCTCTCCGGAACAACAGAAAAGTTGCTTGCATCCCGCACACCTTCTGAAAGGAAATTATGGGGAATTAAAGATTTTATCAACACACCCCTCCCCATATTATTATCATCATCTGACAGCCCTCAGTAATTTCCATTTGTCTTGGTAAAGAAGGAAGATGGTAGTTGCTCTTCTGCAGGATCACCACCTCTTCAGATCACTAAAAAGAAGGTGTACCCTCTACCACACGTATCCCGTGCACCTTCTAAAAGGAATAATAATAAGGTATTATTATTTCTTTCAGAAGATTTATATACTAGGTTAATACACTAGGTTTCTTAAAGGTGCTAAATATTCCTCGTCTATGGAACTCCGAAACGGTTATTGCCAAATTAAGGTAAACACAGAGTTTATCACGCTGGTACGCCATCATATACGACTGAGAGAGCTTCAACTTTAACCCTTTGTTCTATGTTATGTCCTTCCCTCCAATAATTGAAATTATAACGCACAATCTATTACATAAATTTAAGAAATGATTCAAATGTCTTTGTTATATAGGCGAAAACTTCAGTTTTTTCCGAAATCCTCGAGGAGCATTCTAAAATATTAAACACAAAGCTGCAGCTTAGATGCTGGGATCGTTCTCAATTTTCAAAATGCTACTTTTCCACCAAAGATATTGGGTTGGAGGGAAAGTTTTGTCGTATTTTAAATAGGCAGCTGTGTGATTTTTCTTGCAAATAATTAAAAAACCTTTGGCTAATGAGTCATTCGGAATTTTTTTTTGTTCTTTTAGCTGCTGTATAATATAAAAAGAGTCCTTTTTTACCGTTCATCATTTACTTGTGATAATTAAAGTGAAAAACATGTCAGTAGATAAAGTGGATTTACGACACTGCATCTTGTATGAATTCCAAAAAGGAAGAAACGCATCGGTTGCATGTAAAAATTTGTGTGCGGTATTTGGAAAAGACATTGTAAATAACCGTACTTGTCAAAGATGGTTTAGCAAATTTCTTTCCGGAGATCTGAGCCTCGAAGAAAATGATCGATCTGGACGACCATCCAAGATCGATAATGATGTTTTGCGAATCCATGTTGGAAAATAATCCTCATTTAACAAGTCGAGAAATTGCAGAAGAGTTTGGCATTCATCATACAATTGTTGGAGATCACATTAAATCTCTTGGGTTTGTGTTAAAGCAAAGTGTTTGGGTTCCACATAAATTAACGGAAAAGAATTTGTCTGATCGTGTAAGAATGTGTTCATCACATCTGATTAGACACAATATGGAGCCTTTTTTGGACAAGCTGGTTACTGGAGATGAAAAGTGGATTCTTTACGAGAATATTAAGAGAAAAAAATCTTAATGCAAACCAGGAACATCATCAGCAACAGTTCCAAAACCAAATATCCATCAACAAAAAGTATTGCTTTGTCTGTGGTGGGACAGGAAAGATCCAGTGTACTACGAGTTGCTGAAATAGGGAAACACCATTCACGCAGATCTGTACTGTAATCAGCTGGATAATTTGAATGCAGTTATTAAAGAGAAAAAGGCCAGCATTAGTGTGCAGAAAAGGAATAGTGTTCCACCACGATAATGCTCGACCGCATACTGCAATGGTGACACAACAAAAACTGAATGTGTTAGGATGGGAAGTCCTTAGTCACCCACCGTCTTCACCTGACATTACACCATCTGATTATTACCTGTTCAAATCTCTGCAAAATTACCTAACGGGAAAAAAAATTCAAGTCTTTTGAAAGTGTTTCTAAGGCAGTTGCTGACTATTTTAACTCCAAGGACGAAAACTTCTAAAAACAGGTATTCATAGGTTACCTGAAAGAGGGCAACAGATTGTAGCAAATAACGGAGCATATATAATTGATTAATATTAAACACATATTTTTATAAATGAATTCAAATATTTTCTTTAAAATACGACAGAACTTTCCCTCCAACCCAATATTAAAATATCAGGCCATCTTGATTTAGACGTTCGTGTGCGGTCTTAATGAGTTAAAAGTTATGAGCTGTTTTTCCATCTCCAAAAAATTACATGACGTCAGAAAAAGTTTCGGGAATCTGTTCTTATTATCACCGTTTCATTAAATATTTTTGTTATCAGGCTCAAACACTTCACAAGCTGCTGAAAGGAGATTCGAAATATTGTGGGGATCCTGAAAAAGCTACTGCCTTTCTCAAGCATTAACTTCTGAACCTATTTTAGTACTATTCCACATGAAGGCTCCCACGTCACTTTGTATAGATGCTAGTGATTATGGAATCGGCTGAGTCCCCTTGCAAATACTAGGTGGGCAAGAGAAAATGATTGTATATGACTCACGGGCACTTGAAAAAAAGAAGAGAGAAATGATTCATAACTGAAAGGGTCTTGCTGTTATATGGACAGTGCACAAATTCCGGACGTACATTTTCGGGAAGCAACAAAAAATAACAAGTCTTTACAATTTTAATTGAATGTTTAACATTTGTATTTATTTAGTCCGTTTCATTATTTGGCTTATGATTAATTTCTTCCTGGAATTAGCATAATTTAATTTTATTTGTAACAGATAGAATTTTATTTCTCTACCTCTAATTTTATTTCATTTTAATTCTCATTTTTACATTTTTTTCTTGTCAAAAAGGGGCATCATTAACAACTCGCATGAATTCCACATTATTTTTGTGGATTTCTGATTCATCTGATAAAGTTTTTAATTCAATAATTTTGGCTCCTTTTTGAATATCTGGAGCTAGGTCCTCCTTCCAAAATTAATTGACATAATGAATAAAACAAACTGCAATTTGTTACAAAATACAATTTTATCCTGAAATCTTATTGATAAAAATCAACATTTGCTTCCTTCACAGCCCATGAAAAAATACTGAATCTTGTTCGCAACAATTCAAGGCACACCACCAGAAAGGTATTTCTTTCGAAAACACACGACGATTTTGAAAACTTCAATCCAAAACAGAAACACAAACTCGGTTGGCTTTCAAATTCTTAAATCCCCCATTTTTAAATCAATTTATAGCTCCTAACCCAACTCATCCTAATACCAAAAATGTTAACGCAAAACCATCTATTAATAGAGGAGAGACACTTCATCACGATGCTAAATTAAGGTCACTATTTGAGAAACAACTTCTTCATTCAACTCTTCACTATTTTAACTGTATATGCTTCTCTTTATCTTAAAAAAACATCAATACGATCTATTGCCAATCAAATTCATAAAACACAGTGTTTGGCAACTCACTGTGGTTTTAACTGAGAGTACGACTTAGATATAAATTTACTTTTTCAATATTTTTTGCGCTTAATTTTGCAATTCCTTTTTAATTTTCAATACTTTTTTCATAGATTTTTTAAAACTAATTATAAGTTAAATCATCTGTAATTAGAGTATTAGCTCGAATCGCTATATTTTTCAATTCATGTTAACTAAGTGAATGACATTAAAGTTTCAGAAAGTGTGGGAAACTAAATTTAACGTTTTAAAGTTAAATAATTAAAATTACACTGGTGTGCAAAACTTTAGCAATAATGTAAATTTTAAGCACATAGCTATGAAATTTCGGAAAAGGTGCTATTGCAATCAGTACAAGGAACACGCAATTCAGCAGAAAGGTGATGTGTATGCAAATATAAGGAACAAAAAGTCATAAATGACGTGAGTGTAAGCAAAACCAGTGAGCTCGGTCCAAGCAACTCAAGGACTACACACACACACACACACACACACATATATATATAAGGATTGAAAGAGATGAATAGAGCTAATTACTGATGCAGCGATGATATAGATTAAATACAGTTCAACTGGTCACGCGATAATGTCATGTCTTACTCTCAGTTCTATTCTTACGATTATATGTCCGGATAATTGTCCGTTGAATCTCTCTGGAATTTCAGTCAAGATTCTTTGACAATTTATGGGGGACTTTTCTTGTGTTAAGCTGTGTTTTAATTTTTTCTCATAAGGTCATGCATGCCAATTTTACGAGACTACTTCATCTCACACTCCTTTCTATTAGATGTTCTTTATTTCTTCAACTTTCCAAGACCTGATCCATGCACCGAATCCTCAATAAAATTAAGGTGAATGCAAGTCTTTAGTTTGATATTAAAATATGATCACTATTATTTAAATGAAATATGCAATCATAATCTCATGCGTTAAATTCAATAAATAAGATGGAGATTTAAATATGACTTTTCTTATGATAAATAAGTCATTTCAACTTTATCATCAAACTATTGATTTTGTGAGCAGACTTTTAAGCGAATTGACAATAAATGTAAAATTTATAATTTGTTCGTAAAGAGACATATCATTACCAACTAATGCCAGAATATGCGTAGATCTTAAATCTACTTATTACAAATATCTATAATTTTATGTTTGATGAAACCTACTGTACGGTAGCTTTTAGCGTTAATCGAGTTCTTCAAGCAAAATTAGAATGTTTAGCGTTATTGAAAAGTGTACTTACCAGCCAGATGTTTATAAAGTACAAGTGACTTTTTTGTAAAATTTGTCCTTCATAAAGAGGATAAACTGGAACGAAAGGTGAGTGAATGGACAAGAGTATCTGTGGAGATGTCCAAGGATAAACTGTCTCCTCTTCTGATATAATTTTATGAAAAGTACTCAGGATATGTTTAGTTGTAATAGATTCATCTAAAAGAAACAAACAGTTCTTGAAATCTAAAATTGTTTACATAGAATATGCATTTAGGATATGAGCCAATCAAGGGACAATTGTCTTAGTCAATGAAAAAATGAAAACCAATGGAATAGACTGGAAAATATGAAATAAGAATAATTGAAAAATGACATTGTTTAGCATGATGTCTTAAGCATTTATTTATTTTAAGATGAAAGAGTTATAATTATAAAAAAAAATTGTGATCTTAAATCGGACAAAAGTTGTAGAATGGCATTATGTTAAATGTACAGCTATAACTATACTTACTAGAATCAGTGGATTCGACTTCCTCACTACCATAAATATGAAGATTTGAAGAATAGCAAGTTATGTACTGATTTCTGGAATTGTCGTAAACGAAAATTGTTTTCATTTTTCTAAACAAATAGAAAAAAACATCATTGATCAAAGACGTTACATAGTATGTATAAAATATTAAGAACTTATTTATGGAGTAACAAAATATGAATGATTTTTTTTCAATTGATTTAGTGGCATTTTTACTGCGTCTTTTTTAAGAAAACAAGAAATTGTTTGAAAAATTATAAAACTCTAACCAGAAATTCAAAATCTTAACTCCATGTTATTTGTTTAATCAAGTTATTAGTGTAGTTATTTTTTTCTTTTCAGAAAGCTATAACTTGTATAATAATTACTTGCTTTACAAAAAGTAAAATAATATAGTCATTTTAACCCTTTTTTTGTTGAAGCTAACGGAATAATTATGGTTAAAAGGAAAATATTTCAAAAAATGCGAAATAATACAAAATATCTTAAAGAATACGAAACAAATAAGGTAAGTTTATTGCAATGCATACCAAAAGAAACATTTTTTTTTTTAAATCAAGAGAAAAAATTAGAATGAAAAGAATAGTTGGAAATGTAAACAAATAACTCGAAAAACTATAATGGTGAAACACATGTTTGAATTTTAAGTTACAGAAACTAGTATAATGAGGAAGAATGCTTAAAACAACGACCAGAAATTTTACTGCATGGAAAATAGTGATGAAAGAGGAATTGGCTTATCCTATCAAGAGTACCAGTGCCTCTCTCGGAATAATAAACAGTATAATGATTAGCTTATGTCCAGGGACACGTGTCGAGAAACGCAAACTTTTATTCAACCATCCCCCCCCCCTCAGATATGTAGATACTTATTGGATAAATAGTTACATTGAGTTTAAAATATGTAAATACAATATACATATTGCTGATTCAGAGAATATCAATTTCTCATCTATTTTTCCTGAATTTACTTCTTTGGTAAAAAAAAGAAGAAAAAGCAATTAGCTATTAATAATGATTTCATGACATTTTTGAATATCAAAAACAACTTGTGATTATGCAAGATGCAATACTTTACATAGTTCGATATGCAGAATTATGGGAGTATGTGGCTGCTATGCATCACTTTGAGAGAGACCTATCAACAGCATAGTTAAAAAGACATATATATGCATACTCGTATATGTTCATAATGGTAGCTTTTATACCTCTCGTTATAATCCTCATAAGGGGCCGTCCAGCTCCAAAGATCCGCGCCATCTTCACTGATGTTGTGGATATATATTTCCATTATAGCATTACGTATTTCATCAGTAGAATTACTTGCATAATATCCAAGTTTTGGTATCTAGATATAATTCATAATTATTTTAAATTAAGAAACATTTTCATCAAACAAGTTCTTAAAAAGAAACAGAAACAGATGAAATAAATTTGATTATTAATTTTTTACTATAATATTCGGAAGTAAATTCATTAATTTTAAGAAAAAAAAATCATAATTTTAAATTTTGCGCTTTACTCTTTTGGTAGTTGGCCTAGATATCTTTCATGAACCGCTTTCAGTTTCGGAAGAAAGATAGGTTTATTAATTCAGTAAAAATTTAAAAAAGAGGAGCACACATCTTTGCATGCTTTCACGTCGAGATCTTACGTTTTTACTTGAGTTGGAAAAATTTCCACTACAGCCATACGATAATATCCCTTGATCTGAGACGAACCAGTAAATGTATCATCAAAATAAAAGTATATGAATACATATATTAATAAAGACAACAATAAATAATAACAAAACCGAAGTAAGAACATATTGACAAAAAGGTTATTTAATAAAGTGTTGAGTATTACGAGAGTAACTATTATGAAAGTTCAAAATTTATGCTAATTCACAATATCTGTAAAAGAGATAGGAAAATTTCACTGACAAGAATTACAGGGAAAAAAAGAATAACAAGCACACCAAAAGAGGAAAAAAATGAGAAACAGAAAAAAAAAAAAAAACAATAATATCAGTTTTTAAATTCGATTGCAAATGTCTTTTCAGTTGTTCTTTAGGTAATGGCAGCATTAGTTAACAGTTTGAAATGTTCAGCATACGGTTTAGTTTTAATGCATCTTCAAAAAGTTATACTTTAGAACATCGTAAGTGTCATTCGATTTTATTTTCGTTATATGGTATGAGCCTGGTTTTATGGTCTCAGTTTGAATCCTGTCCCAAATTGATAAGGTTTGATGACCACAAGATTATATAGTCTGAAAGTAGTTGAAAAGTTTTCACCGATGGATTTGTTTTCATCATGAATTTTCAGAATCAGTTGTTTTTCTTGTTTCCTTAGCTCGTCACGGTTGCTGACAAAATCAGTTAGGATTTCTTCATTAAGAACATTTATGATATTGAGATAGATGCGACTCCCTTCTGATTTGAAATAGCAATTCGAAAGGAGTTGTTTGTATACCTCGCTAGTACGAAGAATTTATAACTTGAAATTTGTTGCCGTGAGCATACTAATTTTTTTGGATTGTCTATAGAAAGTTTGGTTGTAACTGTTTTGATGTAACTCTTAAATGTTCAATTTGTTCATATGCTCTAGATAATACGGTAGTTGTCGGGAAATGTTCTATGTTTTCGTTACTGCATTAGCCTTGAAATTCTTTGATGGTCAAATATGTATTTTTAATTTTTTTTCAACTAACCATAACATCTGCAGCATCTGCAGACTTCGTAGAGTAAAGGAATCAGTATGAATTTTGCGAAGCAATCAAAGACAACCAAAAGATGTTATTAGTTCTTATATGTGGTTGGCCTTAAATGGCCAATAAGACATATGTGTAGAAAAATGACTACCCTTTTGGTATGTGTTGTAGAACATCTTGTTTCCACTTTTCGATAAATCAAAATTCTCGGAACTCAATTTTCTAAGAAACAGTCTGTTTTTTTTTCTCGCTTTAGTGATAGAAAACTGATGATTTAGTGCTTTTTATTTACGTCTAGAAAGGAGCTACTGAGCATTCCGAATAATGACGTTCTACTATTTTTAGGAACATCCAGTAGTTCATCATCATCATCCAAATTGTTGAGTGTATCCGATTTTAGAAGATAATCATTTTAAGGTTTAATTTTTAAATGTTCTTGAACAGTTTGGATTTCAGTGTTTTGTTCTTGAACTGTTTTGAATTTTGTAACGAGACTATCCTGCATGATCATAACTCGGATGCATTTAATTTATCGAGGCGAATCGTATTGGAGCCTGAATGAGTTTCGATTTCGTAATCAATATCTTGTAGTTGCAATGCTGATCACGCTGTCAAGTGCAATATATTTTTAGCGTCACCGCGAATGCATTGCAAATAGGAAATATTTTAAAATGTTTACCTAAGAAGTAACTACATTCACACATTCTCAAGCTTGGACAATAGCTAAAAACTAAGTTTCATAGCTGCTATATTGTGTTTCGACTTCTGGCGTATAGTTCTATATTTCGGCATTGACGTATAAAATATATTAGATGAAAATCATTATTTGTCAGCCATTTTGGAAGGAAAATACATCCATAACCAAAATCGGTAGCATTGTAATGGATTTTGGTACTGACACTCTGATAAAAAGATGTTGAGAACATGTGGTGTAGAAAAACATTGCTTAAGACATTTGAATACTTTTTTCTCACTATCAATTCATTTAAATTCTCGACTGTTTCTCAGAAGTTCAACTGAAATATGTATAATAAAAGGGAGACGTTTAAAATAAATTTCAGAAATTATCCAACGAGACCAGAAAATGATTGTAAACCTTTTTGAGATTACTCGTCATGAAAATTATGAACAGTTTCCTTCTTTACGGTAATTGGTGCAATTCACTATTTTGAATAACTCGGCCAATATATTCTAATTGTTTAGTTAAAAATTTGCATTTCTCAAAATTTATGTTTAGTTCCTAAAATAAATCTCTGGAAAACACTGATGTAAGGCTTTTGAGAAAACTCGTGCGTATTTTTAGAATTAATATTGACATCATCCATATACACTGGTGTACAAAATTAAGAGAATATTCCGATTTGTTCTATTATCTCTAGAACTACTGAATATATTTTAATGAAATTTGGTGTGTATATAGGGTTGTTATAATACAAAAAAATAGCAATTCAACAGTTATAACGCACAAAAATTATTGTGCGTAACACTCATTGGAGTCACAAGGTATGAAACAGTAGTTGCAAAATAGAACCAAAAAAATTGGGTTAATAGGGGTATGGGTTCCTCTTACAGATATCTACACAACGTGATTTTATGCTGGAAATAAGGAAGTTCATGAGTTCCTGTAGCAATTGGTCTCACTCGTTCAGCAACGCTGATTTCAAGTGTCGAATGGTTCACGGAGGGTTTGCGAATTACAATTGCCCTCCAAAGCCTGCCCTAGTCTGTTCTATAAGATTGAAGTCTGGAATTCTGGTTGGCCAATTCATCCGGAGAATATCCTCTCTTTCCTTGTTTGGCGCCGCATAGCCACATATGGCTCTTAAACTATTAAATACTACAATCCCATTCCATTGCTTTTGTTTATAATCTGAATCACAGTCTTACATTTATAATTTTAACTGAGCCGCAGTAGCCTAGATGTAATGGTTGCTAACCCGCGGTCGATGGTTTTCTTCGAGTCATGGGTTCAATGCTTGATGCAACTAAGGACCCTCCGTGTTGCCAGGGATGATGCACGTTATATCTGTTAGAACCTTAAGTCCACCCTTAAGTAGTGTGGAAATTAGGAGAGAGGATGCCAGCTAAGATGTCATCCTCGTCACTTTACCTCGTTTCAAAATTACGAAGTCAATCGGTTTCAGGTTCTGTCTTGCCTTCCAAGACAGAATATGAATTTTTATTCCAATTCAGGTTTTAAAACTCGCTTCATAACTGGTCATGGCCCCTTCTTTTGATATTTAAAACGTTTCCATTTGAAAATTTGAATGTGTCTCTGTTGGAGATACTGACCACTACGTTTTCTCTTGCCCTTTTACCAGGGATTTTCATTTAAAATATCCTGTTGTTGAAACGAAACCTATCTAGCTGATGTCTATTAAGGAAATCTCAGTTAGCATATCATACTTAAATCCAGTTTTTTCTAACGACTCGTAAAATTGTCCAACAAATTTCATAATTTTGTCAATATTTGATTACATTTCTAAATTTTCAGTTTTCCATATTGTGTACTTATAATTGTATAAAGTAGTATATATGTATACATATTTGTCATTCTTCATTTCTGAATGTTTTTAATAATATTGAATATAATATATATGGTTCCTTTTTGTGTGTACTACTAGATCTTAAGCTGTCGCCGTCATACTGATGCCAACGTGAGTCATATAATCTGTACTTAGAAATCATGACGTCAATGGTATATAGATTAATGTGCATTCAAAAAAAGATACAAGCAAAAAAAGAAAAGTGAAAATCGGAAGTATTAGAACCATGATATTCTAATATTTTCTGTGTGAAAAAATTATTACCTTCATTTTCTTTTGACTTTCGAAACTATGTTTTATCTTTTGTTCTTTGCCCCAATATGAACAGTTATTTATTATTCTTCCCTGTTGTAAAAAGTGCAAAAAAAATATTCATTTTGCTAATAAATGCTGAGTGCTGGGTGTTTATCTCCTGGGGGGGGGGGCTGTCTATCTCTAAGCCCTTTGATTGAGCTCAGTTCCCTTACACAATCTGCAAGTGGTTCACGTATTGCTTCTAGTGCGACGTTCATAAAACCACCCGCCCACCCATAATTTTAAACATAAGTGATGTACAATTATACTTTTATTTCAGATGAATACTGAAAGGAATACTACATATTGCCGTAAATGTTTAATTCATTTACAGAAAAATAACTTGGTAAAATTATTTTTATGTAACGGATGCATAAAAACAAATCGTGTAAAATTTTAATTAAATTTATCGATAATTAAGCTTTGTAATTTATTACTCAGTGTAGAACTTTACAGTTTATGTGCAGCTTCATTCACTTTTTAATTATTATTAAAAATTAAAATCGGGTATTTTGAATTTTTTAATCAAAAATGTTTTAACATAATACATTATATAGTTTGAAGTCAACATTTTACACATATTAACTCAAAATTATATCCAATTAAAGGGACTTGGCACTTTTCAAATGCCGAAAATTGTTGAAAATATTGATTTTTCAATTTTTAATTCTAAATGTAGTTTGATACATCTGGTGTAAATGTGCGAAGTTTGGAAATGATCTGATTATTTTAAGTGTAGTAAAAAGGATTTTGAATATTTTGTCAGCCCTGACAACTATTTAAATTCCCCATCCACCTCAATGTTCACATTTTTTAACTTGTGGATAACTCCAATATTTTACATAAAAAACTGCACAGAAGAAAAGGAATCCAATTCCGTCTGTGACTGTAACTATCAGCAAAGTTGTTTGTTTACATTTGCTTTCCTAATTACCCTCGCTGTGTGCTTTAATATTTCATTGCTTTTTGATTTCGTAGGAAAATAAAACAGCATTTTTAAATGCTATTTCAATCATGATTTATTCTTTACATTTATTTTATTTGTTATAATTATCGCTAAAATGCCTCATAGGAATCGTTCGTTGCATGCTTTGCAAATTAATCAAAAACGATGAAGTCAAGAGAATATTGATAGTAAAGTGACTGAAAATTCTGTAGTGCCATATGTGTGCTTGAAAAAATTAAATATATTGGTGGATATGTCGGTTGTGTATATATAATGGTGGATATGTTGGTTGTGTATATATAATGGTGGATATGTTGGTTGTGTATATATAATGGTGGATATGTTGGTTGTGTATATGTAATGGTGGACTTCAACCAAATTAACAATCTTCTTGAAAGTGAAAAGTGTGAGTATTGTAAAATACAAACTTTGAAACTGGAACTTAGAGCCAGGTTATGATTTTCATACAATTTAAAACTAATATGTAGCAAATGTCATTAAAGCAAATCTGTTGTAAGTACTTCTTTAAAGTTTGGTACTACCAGTCATTACGTAAATTTCTGAATAACTCGAGCGGTTCAAATCGGGAATAGGGTGGGTTAAGGCTTTGTGCAGAGCCCCTTGGCGAGATTTTTGAAATCGTGCCAATATGACGCCAAAGTGGGTGTTTCAAACCCGGAGCTTCTGAAAGCGAGGGGAAAAAATAACGTCGTGCCTGGAAGGCAAATTATGAAGTACCAAAATGGCGCCAAGGCGGGTATTTCAAACTGGAAGCGAAAAAAGATAGCGTCATGCCTGGAAGGCAAATTCTGAAGTAAGCAGGCGTATTCAATGAAAAAAGAAATTCAGAAACCGTCGTGTCTAGAAGACAAAGCAACGCATTTGGAATTTCAGTTTTAATGAACAAAAGTAAAAATGAATAGCATAAAGAAAGAGGAAACATCGGGAAAACGATTGGATAAAATTTACTGACCTTATTCAGAAGATAAATCTGCACCCACGAGCATGAAAACAGTAGTTGATTCCCTAATATTAAACGAACTGCTTTAAAACCGTTGTTATTAGAAATTCTATTGCTTTCTTAACGTTGATTTTCTTCCTTTCGGGGAAAACTATTCAAAACGATCCATTTTCGACGGACGAATGTCTGCAAACCACGTTCACTATACCAATCGTAATCGGTTTAAATAAAAACTGTCAAATATCTAATCCTATCCAAACGCGGATTTTCTTCTTTTTTGGAGGAACGAAAATGTTATAAAACGATTCAATTTCAAGGCTTCCAACGAACGCTGTTCAGCTGATCACGTCTTCTAAAGAAAACAATTTTTATGGAAAACAGCCGTTTCCAAAATGAAGTCATCAAAATTTCTATTGAAGATTTTCTTTTACTATCCATAAAAAAAAATATTTTAAACGATTCACTGGACGTTAACATTTTCAACGTATAACGGATTTTCAAAAATCGTGGTACCTCAGCAATCAACAACGTTTGTATCCAATCCAGCGTAAAAAAGGAGTAAACACGCACGCAAGTTGCGCTTTCAACGAGCGTCTAGACGGCGAGGGTGGCCTTCAAGCTCGTATCATGATTCTAGTAGTAAAGACTTGACTACTGATGACTTTTACACTTTCTATTGGGTAGTATTGGGTAGATTAGCTGCTATTGGTTGAAGGGTAAAATGAAGAGTTCCTATTGGCTGTTGCTGTTCATACTGTTGATTTTTGGTGAAGTAGGGTCTTCATTTGTCTGAGGCTGTAGGATATGAAAGTCCTTTTTCTCATTGGATGCAGGAGGGGAGGTGTCCTACTGGCTGCCCGTGTTGGCTGCGAATACTGAGGAAGAGAGTGGGTGTGGACTATCGGTAAAGGCTATGCGGCCGTGGAGAAATAAGTTTTTTAAGAATAGTTAAGATCTGATTAAATGTAATTCAGTTGGGTGGTATTTTGATGTTTAATAAAAAAAAAAGGAGTAAACAAAGCGTCGAATCCTCTTTTATAGACTTTATAGGGTTACCAGAAAAAATCTGCATGGTAACCACATTGGCGATTTATCGCCAAAAAATTAAATCGAGCCAGGCCCTGTTCAACTAAGAATCAACCATAGGATGTTCCCTAGGAGATTGGCAACTTTTGGAAGCGTTTGTGACTTTTATGAGCGATAATTGGCGTTTTAGGTCATGGTAACCCTAAGCATACTCAATGCTTAAGTCACGCACTTTTGGCAACCTATCTAAAAAGTCGTCAATCTCCTACGGGACACCCTATTTCCGATTTGAGTCACTCGAGCCTTTTCACTTATTGGAAAATGTTATTCAAGCATAGAAATATTTTTCTGGTGATGAATATTGATCCTTTTTCATTAACAACATATAGGAAGTGTGCCAGACGGCTGGAAATGGCATATTCTCAGTCATCTGAAAACATATTTTTAGAAAAACACAGAAAGATTAGAGGGGCTATAAAAATGGTGTTTCTAGTTCTGTTGAAATCACAGGCCTAAGTGTTAGCTTTTATGGAACATGGTTAATACGGGATCACACATCACTCATAGGTGTAGGATGTGTTATAGATATGTTCACAGGATATATCGTTGAATTTCAAGTAATGAGTAATGTGTCTCATCATTGCTCTGCATCTAAAAATAAATTAGGTGAATCAAGTGCTGAATTCAGTGTATGGTATGAAGGACATAAAAGTGAGTGCGATATGAATCACTTGGGCTCATCAACATAATTGGAAATGGAAGCTGCGTTTATTTTATGGAAAAGATCTCATCACTAGGATTTCCTTATACCACAGTTTTATCAGATGATTGCAAAACGTATAACTATTTGAGTGAGGAAAACGTATATGGACCTGACATTGTAATGAAAAAAGGAACAATGTATAAATCATGTGAGTAAAAGGTTAAGAACATCTTTGAGATCTACTGTTAAAGACTGACGTTCTCAAGATATTTCTTTAGGTGGTAAAGCTCATGGCAGTTTGAAAGAAGCCACAATTAAAACATTAACTACTTAATACCTAAAGGGAACTTTAAGAAACAAATTGGATGTGAATGCTAGGAAAACAGCAATAAATGCTACATTGTTGCATAGCATTTCTACAGATACTAAACCTCGGCATTTTAAGTGTCCAGCAGGAGTAAACTCTTGGTGTTTCTGCCAGTCTGCGATTTCAAATGGTGAAAAACCTAGCAATCATAAATTAAATATAGGAATAACAATAAATGAAAAGTTTCTTCCAAAAGTTCTTCAAATTTATCAGAGACTTGCATCAACAATCAAATGAAATGTTAGAAAAATGTATTCGATGCTAAACCGAAAATGCAAACGAAAGTTTGTATAGCTACTTCGGCAAAGTGTCCGTAAGAAATATTTGTAAATAAAAGACATGTAAAGCTGACAGTAACAGAAGCTCTCTGCAAATACAATAAGGGAACAGTATGTACCATAGTAGAGACACAGAAAGCATTAGGTGTGGTTACTGGAAATTCTACTCAACAAATGGCTGCAACCTTAGATTATCAAAAGCAACAATTTAGAAAACGTCGACAAAACACCAGTAATAAGCTGGATTTTAAGTTTATTAAAAAGCAATATATAGAAAAGAGTTATTAGCTAAGAGGAGGGAAGGAATTGCTTACGGAGCTGGCCAATTTTGAAACAAACTTCTGAAAAAATAGTAAATTTTGGATAAAACATGTTTAACTTTACTTTATATTAGATATTGAATTAAATAGCAAATTCATTTCACAAAAGCTTTTCAATTTTCTATCGTACATTTTAAAACTTTCGTTTTTATTTATCTTAGCTATTTCATTTATTTTTAAATATATTTATTGTATGCTTCTAGCAAAGAGATGTCAGATAAAGATATTTCCTATTTTTCGCAATTTTAGAGCTCAGACGGGCTTTTTTTTTTTTTTTTTATAAAAGCTTGTATATTTGTTTAATTCTTTCCAAATGATTTGTATTTTGCCTTATTTTAAAAGTATATATATCTATACATTATACTGACAAATTATTTCAAAAATTACGCAATGTTTTGATATTTTATTGCTGATTATATATAGTATTTTTAAATAGCGCTTTCTCAGTTATAGATTCTTCATGAAACTGTGATTTTTAAGACTTCAAAACTTTAACAGATATTCATTAAACAACTTGAATTTTGGTAAGTGTGTTTGTTATAATGCGCATAAGAAAAGTAGATATCAATTTTTCAATATTTGGGAGGAAAGAAATGTTATAATAGAAAATGTCACAGAAATCATGTTTTTTTTTTTTTTTGACATTTTTTCATAGATGTATGATTTTTATTTTTTTTTTCTCAAAAACTACTTTGTTTATAGCAAATTCGATCCCTACAGGTGTTAATCATATTCTAATAAACCTCAAAAATTTTCGTGTCAAAAATGATAAGTGCAAAAGAGGAAAAAAATTTAAAATCATTGAAATTTCTTAAAAAAAATTAATTTTTTAAATTTTTATCAAATTAAGCCTTTTTTCCATGGTAAAATTACTTTGAATAATAGTAACTGTTAATAATATACACAAAAGATAAGTTCAAACACTTAAATAAAAGGAAAATTTATCTAAAGATGCTGAGACCTCTTAAAGAATATCTATTTCAATTGAATTTAAAAGAATATCAAACTAGCATAAAAAATATTTTAATAAAATCATTGAACATACTTTTTTCGTTTATCGGAGGTTTTTTTCGGCAATGTTATCATTAAACACAAATTTGCTCTATTTTTTTATTTAAATTAGAAAACAAAATTAATGAAAAGATTCTGACTTCTTTAGATTTTTTGAAAAATTAAAAATTAATTTTCAAACTATGCAAATGATGTCTTAAATTCGGAAAAGAAAGCATACATTATTTTTAACTGCTGAAGTCTTTCAATTTTCATGATTTGTCTGAATAGCTATAGATAAAATAAAACTAATAGTTTTGACATTTATGTACAGTGAAAAATTCTCGCGTTTTTTTCTCTTCAACTAACTTTTTTTGCTACTTTATGATGTTATTTGAGTTCAGAACCTTACTTTGTGAATAATCTGTGTCTTATGTAAGCCAACACTGCTAAATTCTTAGAGTGACATGAATAGGAAATGATGAGATAGAGAGATTGGACTTTTCAAAGTGCTGAGAGGAGATCGAAGGTTAGTATCATGCAGGAAAGTTATTTAATCATCGAAAAGCTGATATTTTTCACAAACTGTTTATAAGTAATATTCTCGACTCAGATCTAATTTTGTTGTTATAGAGATTAGTTAAAATTTTAGTTATAATCTCGGGTTCCGGTCCCAAATGAGTAACCTATCAATATTCATAGTATAATCATTGTCATTCTATAATAGGAAAATAACTATTTTGATTTTTCTTAACTAACTCTTTCTTAGATGAACTTTCATTGAGTTTCTATGACTCAGACCCTTAGTAACGATGCAGAAGATAACACAAATGCATCCACCGTTTCCCACTCTGTATTCGGATCCAGAGTTGGAAAGACAATTCTGTCGATTCAATTTTTCGATAATCTTTGCAAAAATATGTAACATGAAAGAAGACTGATTTAACTACAAAATAGAGAGTCCATTGTTTTTACAAAATTGCGAGTCAACTGGGGAAATCAGATATGTATTTTGTTGAAAATTTTTTCCTTTATTCATTATATTTTTACATAATTACTGTTCATTGTAGCCAAGAAATCACGGCATTTTGTTCATCGAGGCATAGGTTGGATTTCCTAAAATACCGAGAAAAAGTTGTTTTGTTTGTTTGGTTGGATTTATTAGAGACTCACTAGAAGCAAAACGAGACCTACTGAAAATGGACCTCGTAATTTTGAACCTAGGTCTAGTGATGAGGACGACACTGAGGCTGGCACCCCCTCTCCTAACTTCCACACCACGCCTCACACTTATTGGTATTAATGTTCGTTACATTTGTGAGGCTCCAAGTCATCTCGTTGGCATGGTGAAGAAGTATGGAGAGTAGAATTTTACTTCTTGACTGGGGTGCAAAATTATGAGGCACAATGGCAATATTCATCGTGTCTCTTTTATTTTCGAAGTTAATAACACAATCAATCTTTTATAACAAGCATGCTAGTTGCACTATATTTAGGTGCCACATTTTAAAAAGAAATATTTGAAAAAGATTTTTATTCAATGTTTCCATTTTAGGTATTGTAAAAAGTTTTCCCACATTATACGTCATTTTCCACCGAAATGACACTATTTTGTGAATTCGGTGGGGACCCTGACATGCGAGTGAGTGCAAGTAGAAGTTTATGGTACATCGCTATGCTTCTGCAAGCAAAGTTTGTCTGTGATCTAGACTTCTAGAAAATTAGAAAAAAGGGTAATTGGAATATAAGAAAAAAAGTCGAAAATCTTGTCTAAAAAATCTAGATGCTTGTTCGTGGTTTCATTACTCATATAACATTGTATCTTGCTCATTTTATACTGATATTTTTTTTTTCTACTTTTATGCGCATTTTGTTACAAAGTAATTTCATTTTATGCAATAATCCAGAAAACAGTGGTATAATTATATAGAGATCTTACGAAATCATGTTCGACAACATGTAAATTTTAATAGAATATAGTGTCAGTAACTTTTTGCTTTTTTTCTTTTCATATGTTTCTAATTCAGATGGCTCTCTCAAAGGAATTTTTTTGGGGGCTCTTCCGTCAATAATTTACTGTAAAATACATTTAAAAATGAAAAGCGTTCTATGCAAAGAACAGATTTAGCCACCCATAGTGGTTTTTTTTTATAATTATTATTAATTTACTCAATTAAATGTAAGAATTAAAGTAAATGATGAATTATTGAGAAATGGACAATTGTAAACTTTCTCGATATAAAATTAAAGGAAACGATACATTATTAAATTGAATATTATAGCAGCTACATGTAATTAAAATTAAACAAAACGATAAATTATTAAAATGAATATATTTAAGGTAAATTTAAATAGAATTGAAGCAAACGATAAACAATTCAAAAATGATCTGATGCACTAAACCGCTCCATCTAAAATAATAGCCCCTTAGGTGACCAATAAATGTTTGTCAGCTTTGGAAGTAGAGCTTTCCAAAATTCTTGATTCCGTTTCATACTGAATTACAAAGGGTTTTTTTTACTCTATATAAAAATTGCAAACAGTTTGCCGTGTAACTAACACAAGAAAAGCATCTATTATATTTTCAAAAAGTAACTAGGATTAATAATTGCCAACTGATTTCATCTGAATTGCTACAGGCGCTACCCCATTGTAATGTTATTACTGGAAAAAATCGACGGGGAAGAAAACCAATATTTTGTTTACTGTTTTATTGTTTTGAAGCTTCCTATGCCCATCTTTTCTTCCAAATGTTTCTAACTACTCGTAACAAATGTTAATTACCATCTATGAGATGAGAGGCTTGTCCGAGAAACATTCATTCTTTGTCAATTCTAAACTACTGCGGCATTTTGCTTACACCATATTCGAGAAACAAGCCATTTTTGAACACCAGAGAATCAAATAAGGGCCATATGTTCAACCAACATTAAATTATATATTGCTAAGTCGCTCTGAATTATTAAATGACAATTTAAAAAATAAATAGAAAAATTGTGCTAAAGAATATTTCTGAGACAATGATTCTGTTTGAAAATCACTAAAAAAAACAATAATTAGTGGCAAAATAGAATCGTGTTATAGAAGGTGCGAAATTGGAGCTCTTTGATAGGTTCCTGTCTTTTGGCTGCGAAGGGCGTAAAGGTTTTTAACTTTTTCTGGGCACTCGAATCCCTTTCCTTTTTTAGTTCGATGCTGGGTAGTGAGCAGTTCTAGGGATTTTTGCTGTATTTCTGCTTTGTGCCTATCAGCTGTTTTGTGAATTAGAACTGTTTTGTGATTTGATATGAATTCGAGTAGTTAGAACCAACTTTTGATTTCTTTAAAGTAGAGGATGAGTGAAGAATTAGGTCTAGTAACCGATTCTTGTCACTACGAATTTCTTGGAAACTCTTGTAATTGTTTCTCTTGTAACTTTTGTATCTTGTTTATTTCCATTTCGCTTCCAGATATTAGAATAATACTTTATATTTTCTTTTAATATATCGATTTCTCTTGATTCTTTACTTTCTTCTTCGTCACTTCATTTTATATCTACATCGAGTATGATGAGATTTCTTACATAGAAATCCAGTGTCACCTATTAAATCACAGTCTCTTTTATTAAATCAGCTTCAATTATTCAAGGATATTTCATGTCTCATATTACTGTTTAAACTCTCTTCTCGTTTGAAAGGTCTAATTCCGAGTCATGGTCACAAAATACGTGGCCGTTTTATATCTGTCGAATCGTGGGTTTGAGTTCTGATGACAATGAAGACCCACTGTGTAGCGGAGAGGATGCACATTAAATTGGTTGAAATCTTAAGTTTTTCTATAAGCGTGGTGTAGAAGTTTGGTGAGGGAAGTGTCAGCTCAAGTGTCGTCCTCGTCATTTGAGCGAAGTTTAAAATTGCTAGGTCCACAGCCAAAAGACCTCGCGTTACTCATACGTGCGATGTTAATAAGGAAACAATCAACTTATTTAATGAAGAAAAAATTATTAATTTCTTATTTCCATCAATAATATTATATTATTCTATGGAAACACACATAAATAAAGAAATATTTGTTTGAAATAAACGAGCTTTCTCTGGTACTATGACTCACTTAGAAAGTGTTGTTTGTAGAATTAGAAAAGAAATATTTTATATTTTAATATAAAACGAAACCTGAAAAAAGATAAAGACAAAGTAAGACAAAAGTTTCAAACCTGAAAAGAATAAAAGCTTCACCTTACTGTCCTGAAACTTTTTTTTTTTCTCTAAATGCTTTATGACAATATTAACCTGTGCAAATTAATTGGAACAAAGTAAAAAGAAAATCGCTTTTTGTAGAACACTATGTTTTTATTATTTCTATAAATTTACAATGCATTTAGTTGTATGACGTATGTCCTCCCGTAGCAGAAAATACCTCTTGCAGACTTTTTGTATTGACTCTACTAGATTAGTATACATGCTCTTGAGTTCTTTATCTTGAAATCACACTTGAATTGCATTGTTTATTACGCATTCTTTTGTTGTACAAACCAACTTACCTTACCGCCTTTTCACATTATTCCACAAGTTCTCTATAAGATTTAGGTCTGGTGAATTTTCAGGCCAATCAAGCACTTTAATTCGATTTTCCGGTATAAAAGTCTTTACCAGTTTTGAATTGTGACATAAAGCGAAGACATGTTGAAACGTTCCGTTAAAGGATTTCATGAATGAAACAATCTTATGCCGTTATATTTCAATGTATTTAGTTGAATTCATCATGCCTCGAACAAGAACTAAACTTTCAGAGCCATTTGCCATGAAATAATCCAAAAACATCTGCTTCTGCGGGTTTTTTTTTACAGTCTGTTGATAAGTCATACCCTCTCTAAGCAGATAAATATGGTTTGAGATGGTTCACTCTTAGTCTAAGTTGATAAAATCGGTTTCAAGTGGTTTCAGACATATCTACCAAAAAACCCATCGTTTGTCCTAATTAATTTGCACAGTACAAATAGTTTACACAGTATTATATAGTTTCTAAAACTTACAACTAAGGTAGTAAAACTGAAAGAAACAAACAATACAAATTTATTTTGAACAATTTTTGTAGTGAGAAAGCGTAGCTTTTTATAAACAAATTTTACTGAAAGAGATCCATAGTAATTTCCCAATTACTGTACTTTTGCATGTGTTTCTGAAATAATGATGAGTTATTCATAAAGTTTAAGTGAGATTAATTTCATGGAACAATTATTATTAATAGAATACATAGTTCTATTGTCATATGTCCATTGAGTAGAAATAAAATTTAAGTATACAATCAATTTCGTTTGAACAAGATAAATCAATATACAAATTTAGTACTACAAAATTAAAACTAAATAAATATATTTATCTTAACTGTTAAATAATCATTATATTGATTGTTTTTATAAATTAAATTTATACAACTTGGAAAGTATTACATGGCAACATTTCTGTTGCCATTATTTCTAACATTCATTTTGTTTCATTTATTTCTAACACTATTTCTTACTATTTTCATAAATATTTTCCTTATAAAAATTAATGAAATTTTGTATATTTGATTTTCAACACTTCAAACAGTCCTCTCTACTTTTAAAATTTCTATTACCACACGTCTATTACTATGTCTTTACCCCCGTTTAGCAAATGATGTATCCAAAGCACTTAAACTGTTACAACAAAATAAAGGCACGGCTTCAATTATAAATTTTCGTACATTTCTAGTAGTACAAGAATTGTCTGTACATGCAAAAGGCTGTCTTTAGTAACGCATAAAAACCGAATTATAAAAGCATAAATTTAGTAACGCATAAAAACCGAAGTCATTTATATTGGTGCTAATATGAAAGTTACAAAAACTGTAAAATAATTTAACTATTCAAATTAACCAAAAATAAATTAAAAGACAATTGAAAAAGTACTGACCACTAGATTCGAGATATCATCTCTGCAAAGATAGGGATGCATTTCACAAAACTCTGTCAAATTGTCTGGTTTCTGACATAAGTCAGGATAGGCGGCGCAAAATTCCTCTCGCTTGACTCTAGAAACAAAGGTATATCATTTTCATTAGAGGATAGTAAATGCTCAAAAAATATTTTTGAAGGTTTTTTTGATATATAGCATAATCATAGAGGAATGTTGTATTTTAATGAGAAAATTCATTGATCATAGTAAAAAAAAAATGAGAATTTTTCTGAAGAATGATAATGAGAATCTTTTCAATTTACTATAAAGGAAATAAATGTTTTTCCTTTCAAAACTATAAGTCTTAAAATGTAATGATAAATAATTCACCTATTTGTATTTTTACTCATGATTTATTTAACAAAATTAAAATATTCTGTTACAGTATTAAATTAAATTTTTTTGAAAAAATTTGAAATACATAGGTACAAGTTTATAAAATAAAGTTATGCAATCAGAGACGAAATAATAAGTCTGATATTAGTTCGATTGCAGCAATTTATTAAGGGTATAAGTTAAGTTGGAATTATTTTTGCACTAATTCTATAAAACCTGAAGTAGATAAGTCAGCATAGTATAACAACTTAAATAATTGGAGATATTTATAGGGTAATGAGCAGACAGAGAAGAAATTTTGAATGAATTTTTTGAATGAATTTTGAATTTTGAATTTTTGAATTTTTTGAAATCTCAATGCTGGAAAATTATATCACCAGATTTTGTTAAATAAAAATAATGAAACGTAAGATTCACTGAAAAAAATTTCCGGTGATTTTTAATGAGAATTTCTTTTTAATTAATTTAAAGAATTAGTTTTAATGAAAATTTAGTTTCAAGAATTGAATAAATACAATTCCTCGACCAAGAAGTTTAAACCAAAAAAAAAATTAAATATTAATTTAAGCAATTAGTAACAATAAACAAAGTCAATTAAAATAATAACTCATGATTACATTTTAGCCCAGCCTAATCATATTTTTATTGCAGTTAAGGAAACAAGTTAACTAAAAACTTTCTTAGTCGTACCTTCGTTCGATATAAAGCTTTTAATGTAAATCAAACTCAACACTTTCAAAGTTATGTTCAAAATTATTTTATATATTATAAGTTATATATTATATTATTAAGTGGTTATTTATTACATGAGTTACTTCACTTTAGATGAATCTTCTCCGAAGTTGTTGAAGACTGTCTCATCAGTAGGAATGCTTATATGGACACGATTCGTGATGTAGTACTCATAGGCTTCTTAATCAAATGAAAAACGATCAAAGGTTAATGCTACGATGAGTAAATCTGCATTCCTATTTCCCATTCTTGAGAGCTGTTCTCCCTTTCATATCTTTGGCAGCGGTAAAGTAATGGTCATGGCCGAGAACACGCAGCCAGCATTGTTTCATTTCGGTTTAAACCATGCTTCCGCTACGAACCAGGCTGGTTCCCGTTAAATTTGTGGACGTCACAAACCCTCCCGATAATATGGTGGAAGTTTTGAAAAGAAAGCGCAGGTGTCGTACACGGCACTTCATTCAGGTTCGAAATTACAAGTTCTGTTGCTAATATCCCTCGTATTGCTTCTAAAGTGTAAAATTACTAAACAAGCAATCAGAGCTCCTTATCTAATACAGGAAATTCTTGAATTTTCTTCACATATTAAACTTTTTTCAACGCATCTGAAGGAAATTATACTAAAATTTAAAAACATCTTTGCGTTAATTTAAAAATATGCATTTTATACTTAATAAATTATGATGTACGTTCCTAAATTGTTTATCATTTATCAGTTCCATAAATGAATGCTATTGAAAATTTATTTTTCATCACGCTAATTTTAATGTCCATTTAGTACTAATATTAAATTCGGCATATAAATAAAAGTTGTAGTCATACTACTGCCTGATAGCTTGTTATATGCAAATATAGACGATTAATATAGAAAAAAAATGTTCCGAAATTGATGTCAACTAATTAAAAAATATTATTTTTTATTCCATGACATCTGTTACGTATTTATTCAATGATTTTCAAAAGATATTAGCTTAAAAATAAATCTCTTATTTTTAATTTCCTAAATGTGGTGAATAAAAAATAGATTTCGTCTTTTTAATATATTTAAAATATTTTCCAGACATTGAGAGGATGACAGAATATACATATTGTTTTAAAAATATTAATTCTTAATTACTGCTTGCAATATTTTATTTTCCATAATAATTACTTAACATAATGTGCAGGCAGTTTAATTAAATTTGAAGGGATAATTAGATGTCTGAGAATATACTACACTTCAATTGTCTCAGATAAGGAGATTCCAAATAATATATTCGTATTGTCCGTATTTATTTTATTTTGTTCGATTAGAACAGCAATGAAGTTAGTTGAAATATTTACAAAAAATTAATAGCTGTTAGCTATTGTTAATACCAAGGGATAATGGTTCCTCAGGGATATGATTGCCGGCAAGATTAAAGTATTTAGGAAATGACAACAGTGGATTCTGGGTAGTCACAAAGCGAGAAGTCTAAATGTTCTTTGTAGGTTTAATCCCATCTGGTTTAGGATGAACTTGGCTGGTCCTAGCTGTCGATGATGAGAAGAAAATCTGGATAGGAGCAGGAGAGGAGATCATGTTGGATTATGGGCGGATGACATGAATCAGATCGAAAAAGGAAATAAATTCTTTTCTTCTGCTGCTGTCGATGTGCTCTTCTGATAGCTTCACGAATATAAATATCAATTCAGTAGGTGAGCACGCAGAATATCGCACTTTGCATAACTGCTCTCATGTAAAATTAGGTGTTCAAAACTGCCGCGTCAAGTAAGTGGTTACTGGACTTCTCGTTGCACAGTGGAGGGAGGGAGAGAAATTGGGGATAACTTTGAAAGAAGAATACCACAAATTCTTAATTATTTTTATTTCCTATTTTTTCCGAGTACTTCACTTTTTACTTTTGCATTTTCTTATATATTGAATGGTTACTTATATAAAAAATAAATATGTTGAAAGAATTTAATTGATTAAAAAATTCAAAATATTATTAGAGAGAGAGAGACATGTATCTATATGTGTGCGAAAATTAGCTTTATTGCCCTTTAATTGGAAATCAGAACTTTTGGAGTTGAGAAGTATATATATATATATATATATATATATATATATATATATATATATATATATATATATATATATATATATATATATATATATATATTCTTTTCAACTGCAAAAGTTAAGCTAATTTTCGCATACATAGATACACATATCTAACACACCGTATAACGTATTTATTTAACAAAATATATTCTTACGGATTGTTATTGCAAAAGGTAATTGCAGGTCTTATTAAAACTTCAGGAAATGTGAGGTCTATGTGTGTTGCTGTAGGATACGTGAAGTAGAGCTGGAAGAAGTTCGCCGACTGCCAGGAAAAACAAGCTACGCAAACGATGAAGATGCTAATTTTAAAAAGTTTCCATACAAGAAGCATTTTCAAAATGCTTCTCCTGTTCAATCTGTTCAAAATGCATGAAGTCTGGTCCACCCATGGTGCAGTCCTTGTACTCTTTTTTGTACCTATTGACTGATTAAATATAAGAAAATGATTCATTTACTTTCCGTCACGGGAAAGCATTATCTTAAAAATGCATAACCATGTAAAATTACATATTTATTTAAACCACTAATTACATATTTTAACTCCAAAGGAATGCAAAGAGTACTGATAGTAAATTGTATTGAAGTTTGTAGAAAAGTATTTAATGTTCTAAATAAACATTTTATTTGGTGGGATACTGTTTTGTTTTGATTAAAATCAATTTTATCTTTAAATGACTAAGCAAATTGTAAACAGGAATCACATTCAAAGTCATCAGGAACTCTTAAGTTAACAAGAATGACTTAATATAAAATGAAATCTTCAGACAATTTGAAATATTTAAGTAAATTGAAAGCACTCAAAATTTAAGCAAAATAAAATTCATAAGATAAAAACAAATAACACCACAATTGAATGTTAAATGCGAGCTTGTTAATTTAATGTTTATTAAAGACATTTCAATTTTTTGAAAATGTAACAGGTTAGTATAATGAAATAAGTTGTTTTGTGGGAATCAAAAACAAGATTTATGCAAAACCATCAACTTTATCCTTTTCCCATTTTGGAACTTTCTCCAAAAGATAGAGCTTCTGTAGAATTTTCGTTTCCTTTCATCAGCTGGAGATTACTTAGTTCCAAATTTTATATTTTACGCTATAAATGATAATACTATGCTATGTGTGACTGTATTAAATATTGCTTATGTATGTGAATAAAAGAAAAATAAATATATAATAATATTCGGCATATTACCAATGATTCTAAGTCCATTAAAGTTAGTGATTCAAAGAGATGATTGAAGTGATGTTGCACTGAAGCATAAATCAGTGGTAAAATTCGAAATCGAATATGAGAACATCGCTTGTGTTTAAGGTACACAATTTATTTTCCATTCGATTCGTTTAAAGGAAATTACTATTGTTGTTAAAACTCACTGGATTAAAATGAATATTTATATATTTTAGAAATGAATATTTTATTCTCGAAGTAAATGTTACGAAATTGTTAACTGATATTGAAACTACTGTGAGAGAATAATACCGAAACTAAATAAAGGCTTTTCTCACAATAATTCATTTTATTAGGAGACAAATATTAAGGATATAAGAAAAGAATCGATAGATTGTAGTACTTTTGAATTAGAAGTAGAGATTCAAACTACAAAAAAATGTTTATTTAAAAGGAACGAGAAGTTATTATACTGAGAATACTGAAGGAACGATATCAACTATGCAGAATGAAATTTTATTAAAGGTTAAATCTAATAGAATAGCAAACGAAACCAAAGTAATTAAATCATCTTACTTGAATATAAATAAATCCCATGGTGATAGTAGTTTGTGTTTGGCTACTTATATGAAATTCCAATGCAGTTATGAAAATACGCTTCACAAAAATTCTTTGAATAAGCTTGAAAAATTAAATTATTAGAAAGCAATCTTAAGTGCGGATAACCTAACAGTTGTAAACGGTTTTTAATTGATAAATGGATATTATGATTCTAGAATAAAACTTGAGAGATAGGAAAGCAATTACTGATCTAATCATCAGTAATTATATAAAATCGTTAATGATTGAGCCCATGAAATTTTGCTGTAATATGTCATCGTTATAAGGATGATGCATGACACAATCAAAATTCAAATTCTCTCCTTTCAGATGCTAGATGCTCCTACAAGTACAAAAAGGAACTATCTTTGCCTAGTAATTCAGCAAAAAATTAAAAATAATTAAATTTAAATTACAACAGACAATGCAAAACAGATAAACCATTTGATAGTGATCAATGATTTTGATCTTTGTAAAGGAAAATAGGAATGTTGAAGCCTCAATCCAACTGAAAATCTCTAAAAATGGTTCTGGAAATAAAACAACAATTCACAATAAACTAAGAATTCGAAATGATTATGGCAAACGTTCTGGAAGTAAAAGTAAATAAATGTTTTATAAGCGAATTCCACACCAGCTATTTTAATGACAAAAACTGATTAATATTGTACTTTTTTTTCTGATGGAAATTGCAGTTCATTAAAGTACACATTACCTGTAACTTAAAGAAAAAGTTCCTTAAAAATTAATGATAGAAGTTGCGGTTTTATGATGAAGCTCGGCAGTATTGCAACATGTTGAGGGGAAAATTAGCATTGTACAATTTCTAAGCAATTATTTCAATTTTATTCGAATTGTGAACAATAGCCGATGGAGTTTACAAGAAACTTGAACCAGAAGTAATTATTAAGCCCATATATAGTAACCTGTGAAGGTAAGTAGAAATTTAAGTAGTCTGTTAGATTAAAAGCTATGAAATTGAAATTAATGCACTTCTGTTGTTTCTTGAAATTTGTAGAGAAACATGGAGTTTTGTAGATGGATGAAAGGCTTTATAGAGGAAGGAAGTCACTCCATATCTTAAGCTGTCTATTGGATGTCAAGTAGGATGCGGCTTTCTGTTCTTTTGGATGAACTGTTCTAACTTATCCTTGTTCCTTTTTAGAACTGTTCTTACTTATCCTTGTTCCTTTTGAAGAACTGTTCTTTAACCTGCTCTTCAGATTTTTCAAAGAAAACCTCAAAGACATAATTTTTTTAATATCATATAATTACTGCATATTATTAATTTACACATTTTAGCATTTGGGACAAAATTAGTTTAGCTGAATTACGGAAAAAACACATTTATAATGAAACTAATATAAAATAGAACATGATTTTCTAATTTTATCCGCAGAAAGAAAAAATAAAATATCTTCTTAATTTCTCATTACGAGTGATTTTTATAAATTTTCTTATTCAGAATTATTTATAAAATTTAATTAAGTAGTAATAAAAGAATTTGATATAATTCTTGGTGCATTAGAAAGTGTATTCTGAATTTCTTTCCAAAAAATTTAATATTTTTATTGAAAAGGATGAATTAAAAAAATCCACTTCCACTATGCTTAACGTACAATGCACAAGATTTTTATTTTCTTGCTAATATCGAAAAGCTAGAAAAAATTGAAAATTTTAAATATCTTAAAACATTTTTTTGAAACACATAAAGGGAGAATAATATATTGAATGTTGTAATAGGATATGTTGTAGACTGCAAAAATGGATTATTTCAGCATTATAGATCTAACGATCTTACCAATAAACTATATTATTATAAAGAAGGCATTTTAATACCAAATATGTAAATTGAAAAAATTCTGAAAATTTAAATCTTAATAATAACATTAAAAAGAAAGTAAACATAAAGAGAGAAAAAAATTTTAAAGGCAAAAGCTAAAAAAACAAATTTAAGAGAAAAATCAAGATTTTTTTTCAAGTATAATATTTCATGTGTATTAATATGATATACTATACATATACAAGTGTGTGCAGCATAGGTAATACACCTAGATGAATTTCGAAAAAAACTCCGAAGAACTTTTTTTTACTCTCTGAGAATGCAAATTATCCTAAGACATCATTAAACTATTACAAGATATAAGCAATTCAGTGATGAATCTCTCGTTATATTCAGCAATATTTTAAACAGTATCGTAAATCCTCTTATATCTGAATTCAGGATTAGTGCAAGAATTTAACGTTTAATGTCTTATTTTTTTATCGAAGATATATTTGGAAAATTTAAAGACTAAGTTTAAAACGGTTTAATATCATACATTAGATATGGAATTTAAAGAATCTTTTAAAAACATTTAATACGTAACTTACGATTTGATCGCGATCTTTAAAACTAAATCGCGCACGTCTTCGAGTAAAAGGATGTCTTTCATTACTCTTGAAAATTGAGGGCTGATATGGCGAAGGATTCGACCGGGAAGGCATACCTAGAACAGGAATATGAAAAATAGTGTTCCAATGTTTGAAAAAGATTTTTCTAAATATGTTGCAGAAGAATACTAAACTCTCACCTTTATTCATTGAGCACGTACATGTTTAATAATAGACGAAAATCGATATTCGAGTCAAATCTTTAAAATTCATGAAATTCGTGTCTCACGCACATAGTCAATTTAATTTGAAACTGAATTTTGAATTCATCAAAATGTAATTCGATATCAATAAAAATTTGTTTTCTTTCCATCTACTACGTAACTTTGTTTGCATTCCCTTTCAAAAAGGTCCGTAAATATTCCGGTAATTTTTAATGATTCCATTTTAGTTTTCGTAACAAATTTCCGACAAATATATCTAATGCATTATAAATACGATGCGTGATGTCACTAAATACGTAATAGTGTTCACTGGAAATACTGGACGCCGTATTTTAATTAAAAATAGCCATTTGAATGAATTTAATTTTTATGTAGGTTGATAATGTATGCTATTTTATGCGTTAAATTTCAATAAGTATATTATATCACAAATAACGATATATGATAAATAACCATACAAATGACTTTAACATAACCTATACCAAGAACAAATTTATGTCTATTATTTAAGTATGCACAGTATAAATATCAATTCATTACAATTATTAGAGTCTAGAATTCACATTATTTTAGAAATTTCTCCTTTCATGTCTATTTTAAAGTAATTAAATTTGCATTTTTTAAGCCAGTATCATTACTCATCAAACAAATAAATGCAAAACTCTTCATAAGATTTTCCTCAATGAATAATTGAAATGTTTTTCTAAAGAAATTAATAAAATGAGAATAGTTTGAAGTAGTAAAATGGAATATTTCATTCACACGCACACAATAGATTAATCCATGCCGAAAAAAAATATGACAAATAATAAGAAAACCAATTTAAATTTGGCAAAATGTAAGTGATGCAATGAAGTTTGTTACATTCATGGCAACATGGTACAAAATATGGGGCTAAAGCTCGTTGTAATGAATAAATAATTTATGCAAATTACTGAGAGAGAGAAATATTCCCTCTTATTCGACAAAATCAATTGTAGAAAGAAAGAAATTTCCTAAACCGAAAAAATAGGATAAACTGCCAAAAAATAAATCAAACATTACATTTACATTGACTGTGAATTCTTCCCATGAAAGAGTTTTGGTTTTAGTTTTTATTAAAGTCGCATTAGAAGCAACACGAGGGCTATTGGAGACGGAACTCGTGATTTTGAACCACGGTTAAGTGACGAGGACGACACCTGAGCTGGTACCCCCTCTCCTAATATCCACACCACGCAAACTGGAGGACTTTTGGCCCAGACAGATTTAACGTGCATCAGCCCCGGCTACCCGGCGGGTCTTTGGCGGCCAAGGATCGAACACGCGACTGAACGAAAACCGCCGGCCACGAATTCGAAACCATGAGCACTAGGCTACCGTGGCCCTTCCCATGAAAAAATTCACACCAATGTTAGAATTGATTGATGAATTTAAATGAAATCACATAAGTAGATTGATTGATTTAAAGAAACCAAATATTATCTAAAAAATAACTTACTTGTAAAAATGAAAAATAGATCGCACACACACATTTATATATATATATATATATATATATATATATATACTTTTTTTACATTCCTTTAAATGTAAACTTTACATTCCTTTCTTAACATTGATTGGGAGAAATCAATTCGTGCTGTTTGGCGTAAGGGTAAATTATGAAAAATTCTAATATAAATAGGTTGAGTAGTTGTACAAACATTGAAATATTTAATTTGCGTATGGAAAATTTCTTGTTTTTATGATTTCTACAAATTTACTGTGAATGGATTTAAAATTATACAGAAGTGTTTATTGAATTGTAAAAGTTTAGGAAATTTTTTCCCTGCTTAACACCATTTCCTCATAAATTATGCTTGTTATTCAATAAGAAAAATGTGACTTGAACAATTTCATGCAATGAGTAAAAATATTTTGTTAATAGTTGCTCATACTTTTTAACTATTTAAATATAATTTGTAGGAGTGAATTTAGAAAAAAGATGTTTAATTTAAAATAAAAAATATCTGTAAAGGTAAGTTTTCAAACATGAATGTATTTATTAATACAGTTAAAATTTGTATTTTTAAGATGTTATATCAATGATGTGATCTCAATTACTTCGCATTGCCAATCCATTTTCCTAATATTACAAATGAAACATAAATAGTTTCAGATTATAAGGATTTTATTAATAAAGTCGCTTTTCAATCCATTGTAAGAGATTTGTTCATAGTAAAGGATAAACATTTGAGAAATATAATGAATATGGATACTGGTTTCAGCATTATGATCTATAATAGTAACCATATCATTAAGAAAAAGATTTTTCATGGGGTTGGTAATTTTATGAAAGATCTTTTTCCTATTAAGTATAGCTAACCAGCTGTAGCATTAGATGAGTAAAAGCTCTACACATATAAAGATATTTATACATAAGTCTTAAGACTAATGAAGAGATTGATGTCCAAGACTTCATAAAATCACAGATCTACCAAACAAATATTTCATTTGACGAAGTTTCAAGTAATTATACATTTAATTGCAGTTATTACTGTAATTCAATTATTAATAAACATGTAGAAGGAACATCTATAATAATATCTAATTAGAAAATGACTTTAGTGATCTCGAATTTAAAAAAAAGACAATTAAAGCCTTACATAAAAAATAGGAGTACAAGTAAATAAAATTAAATTTCCTCAGATCTTTGTTACTTGAAATTATATAAAACTTCATAAAATTTAATGCCATTTTTGGATATAATTCTTACGTTACGAAATTAGGTATATTACAACAAAATCTCTTACAAGATATTATTAATGAATTTAATAAGCCTACTATTATTAAATATAGTTAATATATTATTCAGAACAGATTTTGCTGTGAACTATTACGATCTTTAAGACTTTTTTAATTCGATATATATAGATGATCTAGTAAAGGTACTTTTAATTATCTATGAAGGTCATAATATTAATAATAATGATAAATTATTCAAATATATATATATATATATATATATATATATATATACGTGTGGGAGTGTTAAAATATTTATATAAATTATATTTTACATTTTGTTCTTAGTTTACATAATTATTTTTTATAAATAGGTAAAGAGTATACATATATAATCATATATATACCGGGTTGTTATATTTAAATTTACACTATTCAGAGGCCTGTAGAACCTGTTCTGCTTATCGGATTTTGATGAAACTTGGAACATATGCTATATGGACCTCGAGGAAAAGACTTCTGCAATAAAAAATAGTACAAATTTTGACCACCAGGTGGCTTCTATCGAATATACCTAATTCAAATCTGCAAAACTCTAAATAAACTTGCAGTCATAGCCAGAGAATCTTTCAGGGTGCGTTTGTCATCATTAATAATTCTCTTACAAAAAAAATGGAGCTTTGCTGGTAAAACTGTTTATCAGAACTGTTTTATTATAACCACTTAGCTACTCTGTGTGAATATCGTCTTTTAAACGATCTGCGAAAAGGTCCCATATCAAGGATTGTTTTGAGGAAGATGATCATGAAATTTGAAGAGACTGGAGATTTGGGTGTGCTGCCCGGAAGAGGACTGAAACCGATTGGGACTGAAACTGTCGAAGAAGTCGCTACTGCTGTGGTTGAAAGAGCTTCCTTTTCCATCTATTCTTCAGCAAGTGGTCGATCAGTGTCACGCGAGTTGGAGATTCTGTGGTCGACAATACGAAAAATACTGCGATGCATTTTAAAATGGTATCCGTATAAGATCCACGTGATGCAAAAGCTGAAACCTCAACATAACAAAACATGCCTTGAATTTGCTTGCCGACTTTTGGCGAGAATGAAAATTGATCACACGTGGCCTTGGAAAATTCTATGGTGACATGAGGCACACTTTTATTTAGATGAAGCTGTGATTAGTCAAAAATGCAGCATATGGGGTACTTCACCTCATAAAGTCTTGCATCAATAACCACTGCATTCTGTTTACGTGAATGCTTGGTGTGGATTTACTGCTGAGTCAATCCTCGGGCCTTTTTTTCTTTGAAACTCTCACTCCACAAGTTCCTAAAAGATGCGCTGTCACGATTGCACAGTACAGTGAACTCTTTCAACACCAGGTCATTCTTGCTTTACAGAAACGACAATTTTTGCAAACCAATCTCTTTATGCAAGATGGAGCTACTCCTCACATTGGGTGCCAAGTCAAAGCACTACTTATCGCTAAAGTCCTAACTTTTAGCGATAATCGTGTAATATCCAAACATTTTCCGGATGCATGGCCTTCTCGTTCACCTGACTTAGTTAAATCCCTGTGATTTCTGGTTGTGGGGATTTCTAAAAGACCGTATTTATAAAGAGGAGGAATTGGGATTTTACATGGTTTGAAAGCTAGCATTATATGCCATGTGGCTGAAATCCCTCGTGAATTGCTTCGCGCTACCATTGAGTACGCTATAATGCGCTTTCAACACGTTATTGATGTCAATGGAGCACATATTGAGCATATTCTGTAAATGAATAAATTGTAACGATTCTAACATATATTTTGTCCTTCTCTGAGCATCACATTTCCTCCTAATGGTCAAAATTTGAACTATTTTTGGTATTGCAGAAATCTTTTTCCAATTGTTCATATAGCATATATTCCAAGTTTCATCAAAATCCGATAAGCAGAATGGGTTCTACAGGTCTCTGAATGGTGTAACTTTAATTATAACCACCCGGTATTTGTAATTATATCTGTTCCTTTAAAGTTAAAAAAAATTAATTTAAGACTTTGCTACAAGAGGACAACTTATAAATAAATAGGTTTCTTGTTGCGAATTTTTGAGCATTAATTGTTTTTAAAAATGTTTATTTATTACTCTGGGAATTTTCTTTTGAAAATATTTATAATTATTTTTCTTGGTGTAAAGATATATTAAAAATAATTTAAAATTGCTGTAAAACAAATCAATTTCAGTAAATATTTTTGATTTGAACAATCAATCAATTAATTATCCTAAACAGTAACGAGCATTCCTGGTAATAGGTATTCTCGTTTCATAATGAAAGAGTAACTTTTAATTTTTCTACGTTCAAATTGTTTATTAAAGTGTTTAAAGAAGTATGGTGTAACCTTGATGGATGCAATAATTTACTTTAATTTGAATGAATTTTTTCCGAAATTTTTCAGGACATCTACTTATTTTAGTTTTCTACTATTTTGTAGTATTTATCTAAAGGGTCACGGATTTGATTCGTTTTGCTAAAATAAACACACTTCGATCCCAAGTCTCAGACAGTTTAGAATTACATTATTTTAAACTATGAATTTAATTTCTTATTTCTTTTCTCTTGAGATGTGTTTGGGAGGTAGTGGTAAGGCTTTGTTGTAATGTAATTTGTTATAATGTTTTAAAATATTGGTTTGATATTTTAATTTTTAATTATTTACGCGAGGAAAAACTCGTGTAATATTTTTTTTTTTTTTTTTTTAAATTTTTAAAAATGCGTTTGGTATGAGAAACGAGAAATTTCTAGACAGCTGCGAAATTACGAGCCTTGAAAGCAAAAGTATAAAATCGAAGGCGGTTTGTCTCCAAAAATTCAATAGTATTCTACAAACCTAGAGTCCTAGTATGGAGTTTCACACCTGAGCGAAGAGCAGTCGTGTCGGAGAAGTTACTTAATGAGGTCCTTAATAAGTCCTACGCCCTAGTTTATAACGCCGATGGACAGTAGATATATGTTCTAGAATGAAGTCCTATCATCGTCTCTATGCAAAGATCTGGTTTAAAGATGTTGCTACTACTTCTGACGAGATTAATCCTAGAGGAAGCGCAACCAGTCGCCGAAGAAAGTCTATTCGTGACCCATGACACGCGGACGAGAGCCTTACCATAGAATTCTCAAACAGAGGGTCGATGTTTTTTAAAGAAAGAGTAATACCAGAGAGCTTTCAAGCACCAATGGAGCTGTAGTAAAGCCCTCGTCTGCGGAAAAAGAGTTCCTGGTTTCAATACCAAGTTTTAGCAACACTATTAAAATTGAACATCACAATTGTGTTTAATTGTTCTCTCTTATAATTTATAAAAACTTAAAAAATAATATTCATGTTTCCAAAGCAATGTTTTGGATTTGTGCAATATATAAACATATGTTTTCTCAGTCAGAGAGAGTTTTCATCGAAGTGCAGTTGCTCTTAGTCTGTGAATAAATAACATTATCCCCTGATATCCATACTCAATTCAGCCTGAACCAATGTTTGCGTGACAATATTTTTAATCCAGATTTCTTTCTTCTTACTTTTAAATTATCACACAATTATTTCATAATGCAAAGCTATAATAAAATGCCTTGTTTTTCTTATGAGAATAGTATCGAATATTTAGTCTAATTTACTCGTTTCTCATCTACATTTTCATTTAATTATAAAATAATAGTGTATTCTTATTAGTTAACAGTTTTGGAAATTCTATTTTTTCTTAACTAATCTTACATGCAAATATAGTAAAAATTAAAAGGTGATTTTAAATCAAAATTTAATTTCTAAGGGAAAAACATTACAAATTTCAACTTATTTAATTTTTGAGTTTTTCAGAAAACAATACAATATTTCCTTTCTTAACTTTTTTGCTTCAATTTTTTTTCTTGCATAGATTATACTTACTTTGTCAACTTTTTCAAACAACTGTTTTTAACAGATTTTTTATCATTGGATCCTGATTTTCTCAATTACATATTTTAAATTTCAATAATTGTCAAAACTGATCATAGTTTGAATAATTTAAGCATTTTCCATCATATATTATTCCATTTACTTAAATAACGTCATTTAATTTTGTTTGCAATATTCACGATGTTTGTTTTTGATTAACAAAATTTCGATTCAAATCAATAGGCTGAAATGTTGTAATTTGATTTACTTTGTGACATTGGGCTATTCGCGGTTTCTCTTCACTAACCTTGGGGGACTTTTAATTGAGATTGATTGCTTTTGCTAAACAACCTTTGCCCAACCAAAAATGAAACGCGAATATGTAAAATGATTATGTAAAGTAGTTAGAAATGAAGTGAAGTATGTGAGTTTGGAAATATATAAACTCCGACTGAAAGTAGTGAGAGAGGCTGAAAGAGAGAGGCGGTAGGAGAAGTGAAGCTGAAGCTATAGATAAGCTGATTGAATTAAAGGGTTAAATTAAAGATTGCTACAAGACGTTCCTTTGCTGTTGTTCTCAACAGTTGATCCAGAGTCTGGGTTGCAGTCGAGGAAGGATTAGTGGTAAGAGTCTGTTAGATTACTATTGGTGGGTTAATTTGAGGTTAATAGAAATATTACCCGGGAGAGTATAGTGAGTTGTTGTCGTAGTAAATATATGTTAATAAATTACGTATAGATTGTTCTAGTGTATCTTTGATTATTTGTGTCGTAGTGTTTAATAATTGAATCTAGTGATGGCACAAGATGAAGCCCCCGGGTAGGGCGGGCGTCACAACTTCTACAGAGGAAGAAGAGAGAGAAAATTCAGCACGTAAGGTCCATTGATTCATAAGTGTTTTAAGGACAAATTGTTTCAAAATATCGAAGACCCATTGGCTAATTTTTCGGATAAGTATTGATAATTAGTGGATTAATAATAGGAACTAAAGTATTTTTAAAAAAAATTCTAAGCAGCTTTCTCTCCTTCGCTTAGAATATCAAATATTTTAATTCTTTTATAATTGTCTTTGTTTGTTTCCTTATTTAATAGAATACTTTGCTGATAGTTATTTTAAAAAAAAACCAGGAGTTTTCGTACATATTTGTAACACAAGGTACATTGTAGCTGTATTTTCTTATCACAATACGCTAAATCTTTTTAAACAGTATACATTTTGATAACATTTGTATTTCACTGTATGAGATATTCCAATTTTGATGTCACACACACACACACACACACACACACACACACACACACACACACACACACACACACATAACACATCGATCAATAACTCCCGAGTCTAACATTGAAAACAACATTTTTTTTGCAAATTTTTTTTTTTATTCATCAACATAACACCTTTTGTTAATCACCTTTTAGGATACAATCGTTCAACTTTTCAAATCTTTTTTTTTTTTTCTTTTTTTTCTTTTTTCGCAAGAAATCTTTTTTGTTGCGAGTAAATAGCGATAAACAACTTTCTGAATCATCGACGCGTTGCTGTTTTTGTTCCATCGAAAGCAATCGCGGCACCCACTTGGAAAAAACCTTTTTCACTTCACTTCAAAAAACCTTTTTCAGTAAATACACTTCCATATGATATCTGTGTCATCTCAGCAATCTCACGGAGCTTCACTTACGATCGTTCATTATAATTTTTGTCACTTTACTCACATTTTCCGGTGTAACGGCTTCCACAGGTCTACCCGAGCGTTCCGCGTCATTTGTGTCGGAACGACCACGTTTAAACTCGGCAAACCACCGACAAATCGTTGCTTTTGATGGACAAGAGTCCGGGTAACATTTTTCAATCCATTGTTTCGCTTGCACGGTGTTTTTACCCATTAAAAAACAATGTTTTATCAGAACACGAAACTCGGTTTTTTCCATTTTTTAAACAAACTACAAAACGACTTTACTCCAACCTCGATAACTCAGCTGTTTCTGGTCCGATCGACTTAAAATTTTGACACGTTTCAAGCAAAGGTTAGTACTCTAGAAAGACCTGGTTACTGGTTTACTACGAGCGCCATCTCTGGGGTAGTCTCGGGAGTTATTGATTGATGTGTTATATATAATTAATTTTTATAAATATACCGATGTATCTTAAATTTTCTGTTCACGCTAATAATTTTAGTTATTTCACTAGTATAACGGTCTGAGATTCTAAGTAAATAAAGTTTTGATATCAATTCATGAAATTTATTTGTTGTTTCTTATAATATTTCTCTCTCAATCTCTTTGCAATCTAGTTAATAGGGCTTTCCCCTGAAATACTGGTTGCTTTTTAAAATTCCTACTATTAGCTCACACTCTCTCTGTATATGTTTTTTCTTTAAATATTGAATCGTTAATAAAATAATTTTTTTTCTTCCACTCAAGTTCAGATACATTTTTTTAAACTTGTAATGAATGACACTTGAAATTAATACAGCTTTTTCAAATATTAATATCATTAATTAAATTTAATTGGTAAAAATGTAGTTTAGCCCAACTACTTGGCGCGTTTTCAAAATTTGCCAAACTTGGCGAATTTTTTTTTGGCTGAACTTTAAGTCTTCGAAGTAGCCACATTTGGTAAAATACCGCCAAATAGTATCTGTCGCCAAAGGAGGTTTGGCTAAACTGCATTCCAATCATTTATTTACCGGATAAATTCAGAAACAAGCCAATGCTTCTATTGTGTCATTTGTCTTGCAATGACAAATTTAGTAGATTGTCGGCATAGAATCTTCATGCCTTCGGATCGAATCTCGTCGAAGCATAAATTTTTTTTATTAGATTTTCAAATAATTAATTTTAATTTTTTATTGGAGAAAAAAATTATCTCTTATATAAGATATTTTGCCGGATAAAAATTTATGAATAAATACCGTCTATGACGAAGCGATTAAATCCCAGGAAAATTTTTTTTTCCCACTTAATATTGTGATTCTGTCATATGTACATACATATTTATATTAATTAAATTTATTTAATAAAAAGTAACTGAAATAAAAATTTTCTTTATTGACCTAAGTAGGAATTGACTTTAATTTTTTTATATTATTTGTTTCTTGTACAGTTTGTGAAAATCATAAATATTACATTCTTCCTCATATGAATTATTTCTTGAAAATATTTTATATTTCAAATTAGGTGTTGAAAAAAAGAACACATACCACTGTTAATATAATTTTATGAGAAAAAGCCTTTATTTAATTTTTAATATTAAACTCATGAAAGGATGGCACTATTTTCACTTTTAGTTTTTTGTCAGAGTTATGTATTTAATTACGATAAGAAAATTAATAAACTATAAGAACTTTATATACCAGAGTGAACTTACATTTAATAAGGTGATTTACTTTTACTGATAACGTGTTTCTTTCTAAGAAAATCTACACGAAATTCGTATGCATGTATCAATGTCCTTTAAAGTACTCTGTGAATTTCTTTAAAAGGTGTACAAAAGAACGGATTAGTGCATAACACTGATGAAGGATCTCTAACTTATGATAAAATACCGTTCTAATTAAGAGATCGTAAATTAAACATTATATGACAAGGCTTTGTATTCTTGAACACTATTTTCAATCAAAAGTATTTATAAACTCATTGATTATTAGTTTTATAAATTCATTAATTATTAGTTTTATAAACTCATTAATTATTAATTTTATAAACTCACTAATTATTAGTTTTATAAACTCATTAATTATTCGTTTTATAAACTCATTTTATATTACTCATTAATTATAAATTCTGCATTGAAAGCACATAAATTCAATACATACAATCATAAATAATGTCACTTGAAATGAGTTTTAAAGTATTATCCGCTCACGTTTCGTCAACAGAGATTTAATTAAGGAGGAAAACCTTTATACGCATTAATTTCACTTGAATACTTGAAAAGTAATATAAACAGCCTGATGCAAGATCTTTCTTGACCGAAGCACCACAGAGCATCGTTATGTGCATATTACTTATGTTAATATTGCTCGATATTTCTGTTTTTGGAAATGTTTATTTCTACAAATGTGCTAAAAATTTCCTTATGTGATTTCAAAAACTAATTAACATGATCAATTTCAAATTTTCATCTCACTTTATTAAAATATACAAGAGGATAAGAAGAGAATTCTTACAATTTGTTGTACAATAAAATTATTTCTTTCCATTTGAATTTATTCACTATGTTTTGTCCGCTGCATCTTTTTGTATTAAACCAGGGAAATTTATTATAAAGCCAGAAGACAGCGCTCTTTTCCCTAGAAGTTTATTATAAAGCCACAAGGTGAAGTAAGAGCTTCTTTGAAATTAGAGAGAATTCTTAGTTTTTAGAATTCGAATGGGTGTGAAATGGTACGGTCGTTTATTCGCATATAGGTGCGAGGTCCAATATTTCTGGTTTGAATGATCCGTCGTAGTTTACTGAGAGGAATTTAATTACTTATTGCAGTAACACACCAAGTTCACACACGCACAAACGCTAGAAATTTACTCTTTGCTGAAATGCCCAAACATATCTTTTCGTATGTTTTTATCATGTGTTGTTAATTAAACTTAATCATATTGTTTTACTTTATTTTCTGAAATGTTACAGTTTATAATTTTGTTCTAATATTTAAGTTGAGTTTCTGATTTTTTTTTCTTTCATAAAGTTTTTTTTTTAAATTTTGATTACTTTGTTCCTACATTTGAAACGCACCAGTATTGTATTCGTTACGTCTAAACAAAAACTGGTCTCGAGCTGGTGGTGAATGACGGAATTGCTTAGTGAACTGCTTATAGTAATACAGAACAGTCCAGAAGGTTGTTTCTGCGACTCCTGTGAATGTCCACACCGAGATACCCAGCCAGCAACCCATCAGACCTCCAATGTAGCTGAACACATCCATTCCCTGAAAAAGAAAGTAAAAATGATATTTACAACGAAATGTGATTACGTTTTCTTACCTACAATGAATCATAATCATACTGAAATATGTAATTACACAAAAAATGCATAATGTAACCAAAATTAAATGCATTTTACCCTCATTTGTTTGCCGTCTATAAATACTGTATTGAAATTCTCTATTCAAGTGATATTTTTCTCTCTCTTGGAACTTTTGTTTTTAATACGGTTGAAAATATCTCCAGGTTTCTTAGCAATATGTTCCTGTGTTTGGCGCTACTCCTTGTATGGTAAATATAGAGTTTCGCTTCCTTCAATTTCACATTTAAATCGAGGTTATATATTTCAGACAATTACTTATATGATCTTTGCTTCTGAAATCGTATATATGGCGTATCATTAATAAATAAAACCATTTAATTGGTAACACTAATCAGCCACTATCTAATTCTTGAAACATCAATTTGATTTATTATATTAGGATAGAATTTTTAAACAATAACTTGTTGCAATTTTACCATTTTCTACAAGAAGAATTAATTTTTATGCGGATAAGGGAATGATATGTCTGTATTATAATCAAATAGCTCATTTCATTCCATTACAAAATGTTAATAAATAAGCATTTTACTGCCAATAATTGTACTATTAAATTATAGTTACTACTAAATTATATAAATTATAGTTACTACTAAATTATATAAATTATAGTTACTACTAAATTATATAAATTATAGTTACTACTAAATTATATAAATTATAGTTACTATTAAAAATTATAGTTACTATTAAATTATTTACTATTAATCAAGTAACTACAATAACGGTTGCTGATTTAGTGAGTGACAAAACTTATTCATTTTATAAGTGGTTTGATTGCTGATGAACAGAAAATAAATAAAACTAAAATAGAATATAGATAAATAGAAAATAAATAATTTGGTTAAATAGAAATTTTATATTTAAATGTATTTATAAAAATGTAATAACTTAATTGAGAGAATTTCTTGAAAAGGGATGTTTAGAAGAAAGTCTCCTAGATACTAAACCACATTAATTGCTAAGGGGTCTCAGGACCCTTAAACTCCAAAATTTATGATTTTTTTTGGAAAAAAGTATATGTTAGAGTCTCAACTGTTCTGAATAATTTGGTATAAAAATTAAAACGATACTACAAAAAATTCCAGAATTATCTAGAAAACGTTCAAACACGGGGAAAAGTAAAAAACTTGCCACCACTACGCCGACTTTTGACAGCTGTCTGGGAACTTTCTCAGTATTATTCGCTCTTTCTGAATAGTTTTAGTTAAAGAGCCACTTTTAATATTAAAATAATCTTATCAATAACTTACATCGTATCAACTCTACTAACAACTTTGCTTTTTCTGACTTTATTTATTTCTGCTGTCAAATTTTTCGTGATTAGATTTCTTTCAGTAAGTGTTTTGATATGAATAATCTTTTGAAGAAACGATCATCTAGATAGAAATTAAAAAAAAAAAAAAAAAAATTTCAAAACAATAAATATGTGAAGAAATTGAAGTCTCTTAATTTGGCAAAATTATGTCTGAAAATATTCCACCAAACAAAAGTTCATCTGCTCAAAAGTTACCTAGTGCACATACTGTTTAGCAATCATTACAAAAAGACGTTTGCCACGGATTTATGGGCTCCAGATTAATTGATATTAATTTAATGTTCTCATAATTAGAAAAACATATGGATTGCACTGTGTGCCTAGGGGCAGAAAAATGCGTGAGAAATCCACTATAGGATTATCATCAACATTCTTAATGAGTTGTATAAAATGGGGAGTTCAACAGAAATTCGGCTCCAGTGAATTGTGAATTGATTGGTGACAAAAAAATATACCTGAAATTAATTGACGGTCTGTATTAGCGATGAGATACATAGACCAAGAATTATCATCATTTTGTTCTGTTACGTGTTTGCCAAAGCTTGTGTCTCAGAAGGCATATGATGTAATAATTTCAAAGATAGCGGATATTAGTGAGGCTCTTGCAAATGCATCAATGAAAAAAGTTGCGACTGAAGAAAAAAATTCTATTGCGGTTAGTGGTAATGAGGCATGGAAGACGCTAGGTCATGCATCTTTTGTCTGGGAGTGTTCTCTGATTGGAGCTGACTATGGGAGCGTCCTCAATATTGAAGTCATGTCTTCGCATTGCAAAGGATGAAACTCTTATAAGAGGTCCTAATTTGGGCCCAAATATAATGTATTTTTTTTGGTTAAACACCATAATTTTTGTAAAAATAACATTACGGATCCGCTGGACAAATGGAAATCAGTGAAATGGCTACAGGAAAGTTTGAAAAGAGCCAAACATAGTTCATGAAAACACACAATTTTGGAATCTTCACATTGCAATTGAAGACTCCACAAATCAGTTGCCAGTAAGTTGTACTAGTGTTCAAACCTAAGAATATTGCGTAATATTAGATTACACAAAATGATGTTCTCATAATATCCATTATTCATTGTCTGATAATCCATGACTCATCGGAGTGAGAGAGTGTTGAAAGTTGGACAATACAATTGCAAACGAACCAAACTACAAAGAATGCGTTCTCTGTCATTCGCAAGTGTCTGCCTCACTTTGGTAAGGAATCACCTTCAGTGAAAATATTAATTTGTTTCTACAAGATAACACGAAAAGACTGGATTAGGGCGTGTTGCTTCTCGTAAAAGATAATCTGCTCTGTTCTCACATGAGTGTAAATTTTATATTTGGTTAGATGATTTTCGTGCTTTTATTCAACGTAAAAAAATGAATTAAGAATTAATGCTGCAGAATATTAGCAGGAGAGCTGAAACTCATGACGTTAGTCTAAACGCAATTTTCTCATCGCTAACCTCGTGGTCTTAATAATAATTTGAATTGCATAAAATTAAAATTTCTTCTAAACCAACATGAATAATCTTTTGGATTTGAAATGATTCTTGGTCTAAGAAATTTAACTAAGACATGTATAGTGTGATCGTTTTTATTGAAAAATGCGAGGAAAATTAATTTATTAAAATAAACGGAGAGACATATTTATTTTTAAATGAGAAATAATGTATTGATCCAGAGAGGGAGGAGTTTAAAGGAATTTTAAAATCACGATAAGGGTCATGGATAACCGGAAGATAAGATCCAAGTTCCGAAGTGACACAAAGGCTAGGAGAAATGCTGCCACCCCCTTCCCCAAGAGATTACCATTCAGTTGCAAAATATTTATTTGATCAGACAGGGGTACCAAAAGGGGAAAATTATTGTCCTAAGTCAATGTGGAAACCGGTGAGAAAATATTATAAACTAAAATCGGTATGACCCATTTTTTTTTTTTTTTTTTTTTTTGATTTTTCAGTATGGGACAATTCTTGTCCCTACACCTGTGATTAAGGTCGTGTCTGGTTTCAAAACCCTGTTTGTTTGTGCAAGACTTTATGCATCTCAATGTGGCATGTAGTCTTGTCATGCGACTCCGTTGATCCACACGGGTAGCAAATTGGATCCTTTGCAGAATGGATTTTGATGTGTCCGAATTCCCAACATTTCATACACTGCATGACGCTTATAAACAGATCAATTTTTACTCGTTCAAAGAGAAGGTATAAGTGGGGTAAATTCTTTATATTGGGGTAAGATTTGAGTTCGACTGTTTTTACCGAATTTGTACCTCGTTTGGTTTTGATTGGAAAGTTAATTTTTAATTTTTCATAGTTGAATATTTCATTCTCCTGAATTATAGCCTCTTTTAACGAATCGGCGTTATAGGATAAATCTACTTCAACCTATATAAATTGTGAATTATTATCCTTTGGCCACCTTATATCATATTATTTTCAGGGAATGGATCTTTTTGAATTCCGATTCCAGCAAATGCACATCAATCTCATCCATTAGGATGATGGCTAAGCCTCCGCGACTAATTTTGTTCATGTGAGTTATTTTGAGCAATAAATTACTTTTAATGAGTTCTAATATAACTTTGCTTTTAACTGAATTAAAAAATTTATCAGTGGGATAGCGGACAATTACGACCTTTTGATGTCTAAGTTGTTGACGGGGAAGATCTAAAATAGATGCTGGGGTTGAGAAGATCTGTGAATACGTCAGTTTCAAGGAGTTAACCACCGTTTCACAAGCTTCCTTGAGGATTTGGACATTACTTTGAAGTTGTCTGTATGTTTCCTGCAAGCTTTAAATATTTTCTATAATTTGTTCTTTAATATAAGTAGTAAGTACATCAAGGCTTCATCGGGCTTCTATAAAGTATCAATTCAGTTCAGCATTATTCCGTTCAAGCTCTATAATCCGGTTGGAATATTCATTCAATTTAATTTAACCACCCAAGGAGCTATTGTTTCCTATACCCTATAAATATCGTACCTGATCACTTTTCAAAATTTTATCTTGTTTTTGCATATATTTTTGATACTTTCTTTCTCCAGTAACGAACTTCATTTTCAAAAATAGGTCATAATAAATTTCTCTTGAATTTCTTATTGGATTGAAATAAAATATGTGCAATATATGTCTGATACCTGCTTTCATCACTAATGAACCCAATTTTCATAAATATATAATAAATTTCTCCAATTGTTTTCCTGGATTGAAGTGAAACAAATATAAAAATTGAGCATTTTACTTATTTATCGAATTATGTATTACCTTAAATCATATGTAAACTGGAATCAAGATATGACTGAAAATAAATAGCATCATTCAGAATTTTAAGCTGTGAAGCAACCTTTTTATTGTCTCAAGAATTTTAAACCCCATCTCTTTTGTTTGGCTTCCTTCTTGGAATATTTTGGGGTCAAATGATTGTAATATTGATTTGCTATTATTAGCCATACACAGAGCTATTGTTTTAGGAAGATCACTTTTAGCGTGCTAGATCAATTTTCAATTTTTTTATCGTCTGCTTCAATTTTAATAAGGTTTAGCTTAAATATATATAATTTGATTAATTTATCATTTTCTTTGATAAAATTACATGTAGCAGATATAATATCCTATTTAATAATTTATCGTTTGCTTTAATTTTAATTTCATTTATTTTAAATATATTCAATTTAATAATGCATCGTTTACTTTATTTTTAATATTGGAAAAGTTTACAATTGTTCATATCTCGATATTCCATCGTTTACTTTAATTCTTATATTTAATTGAGTAATTGAATAATAATTATAAAAACAAATCTGTTGAATCTAATAATTATAAAAACAAAAGCGCACGTTGAGGGGTTGAATCTGTTCTTTGCGAGACTTTCCATAGAACTCTATAATTTTTCTTAGTTATTTTCCACCTCAGAATTTTCATGATTACTTCTATCTTTGAGTACAATTTTCGTTTAGTACAGTGAAAAAAAGAATGGATGTAACTGAATATTTCTGATCAGTTAGTCTTAATTTTCTTCGGATTTCGTAATTTTGGACCACGGTCAAATGTCGAAGACGACACGGAAACTGCCACTCCATCTCTTGACTTCCACACCACGCATCAGCGCTACTACATAGTGGGTCTTCAGTTGCACAAAGGCTCGAACCCTTGACAAGATGAAAAATGCTGGCCACGAGTCCGCGACTTTAACGACTGGGCTAACAAGTAGTTCAAAACTTGTGAAGTAGTTACTATGGTTAGTTAATTATTGTACATCTAATGATTTTAGCCTTTATATCAATCTGAATTTTAACCATTATTTCTCGCTGTACCACCAAATCCAACGATAAATCCCATTCCTTTTCTACGGATGTAGGATTTATGACTTTGGGCTTTTCGTGATTTCCTCTTCACTAACCTCGGAAACTTTATAGTATTTTGAATTGCATATATGTACAATTTCTTCCCAACAGAAATGGTACTAATTATATAAATTACGTAAGTTAAAAGTGATGTGAATTGAATTATAAGTAACTAATGATATATAAATTAAACATAATTGGAAGAAAAATAGATAGAGGATAAGATCAGGCAGATAAATATTTGCAAGTTGTATTAAAGCATCGTAGCTAATCTTTCAGATAAAGGGGCATCTTAGTTGAAATATTTAAAGAATTTGCTGTAAGAACGTATGAAATAGTTTGTGAAGACGTAATTAGCTGATCCTATTCTAGAATTGACGAAGTAAGTGGTATTAGAGAGAGAACGACTTATCTATTTTTCAATGATTATTAGTATAGTATTTGCCACCCAAAGGGCTAATTTTTGGTAGGATATAAATTGACGTACTATATCAATTTTCAGTTTCTTAATATATATATATATATATTAGATTTTTTTGTAATCATGCCTTGTTTCCTGATTTCATGGTTCTATCCATAAACTTAATGCTAATTTTTTCTACGTGCTTTTAAATTATATTTTATGTTTTTGGCTCTAATGTTAATTATAAACACATGGTAATTTCATAACTGTTAACTGGAAAATCATTCAAAATCTAAATTTAATGTTCTATCCTAAGGTTTAAATGTTAATGTGTCTGTATTGTTTTATTTTCAATTAAGCAATTTACCGTTTCCTTTAATTTTAAGTACATTTAGATCAAAATATATTAGGTTTAATTATTATTTGCATCCTTTCATTTTAGTAACATTTAGCTCAAAATATTGCCAGTTTAACAATTTATCATTTGTTTTAATTTTAATTGCTTGTTGCTTGTATTATATTCAATTATATATAATTATAATAACATCCAGCGTAAATTATATTCCATTGTATATAATTTTAATTGTATTTACCGTGAAATATATTTAATTTAATAATTGTCCGTTTTCCTTAATTTTAATTACTTGTAGCTTATATAACACTGAATTTAATAATTTATATATATATATATATATATATATATATATATATATATATATATATATATATATATATATCGCTTTTCCATTTTATTTTATTTATGTTAAATATATTTACTTAACTAAATGATCTATGCTTTAATTTTTATTACATGTATGTTATATTATTGTCCATTTGAATATGTCATCGTTTACTTTAATTCTAAAATTTAATCAAGTAACTAATTTTAAAAACAGTTTGCCCCTTGGGTGTTTAAATCTGTTCGTTACCAAACTTTGCACAAAACAATGTTTTTTTTAATATTGATTTTAACATTCTTCAATTGGAGTCTAATAATTATTGACTGCGCAAATTGAAGAAAAGATGACAGTGCAATGAAATGATGAGGATAGATGACAAAACCTCATAATTCGTCACCAAGGATTAAATTAAGAAGACAAAATAGCTTCTTATTCTTTATCAGTTAACATATTCCATGACGACTGATTATCATAAATATTCAACAAACCTTCGCTGAACATTTAATTTCGTCCATTTTAATTTCGAACAATGGAATTTTAATGAAATTGTGACACGAACTCATGGCTCAATGTGATCAAGTATTCGTTTAAAATATACGTTTTCAATTTATTCACATATAAAAACTTTTTTCTTGATTCTTACAATTAAAAACAATCAATACTCACATTATACAAAGGCTTATGCGACATTACGATGACTTCAGGATTTTTAATTTCGATACTAATTAAGATTACATCACTGAAAGATAAATGCTTATTAGTCCAGGTTACTATTGCCTATTTTATAAAAAATATACATTTATTAATATTAAATCAATTTCAAATAAAATGCTTACATTTATAATAATAACAATTATTAAGAATCAAGTATAACCATTTGAGACATTTAAAATTAATAACCACGACAATAAGTGATGTTTACAATGTCCATTTTGAAATCCCACTATGAACTGGAGTCGTAAGTAGTCTATGTAAATTAAGAGAAATTGTATGTTTTCATTTTGTTTACTAGGTTTAAACTACGCAAGATTAATTTTTTAAAAACATTATACTCTGCAATAGTTTGTTTCTTAAAGATGAAATTTTAAAATATTTTACTGTTTCTTATGAAATATATGTTTACTTCCTATTTTATTCCAAATTCTGTTGGGAGCAGTATAGACCAATCTGGCTATTAAGTTATTAAAAATTTACTCTCAATTACTCGATTATTTAGTTAAATATGTTATGTAGGTGGGAATTATTTCTTTCCTTAAAATTAATAACATTTTGTAAGCGGCATTTATTTATTTATTTTCAATTAATCATATTTTTAACTTATTTTTGTGTATTTTTGAAAATAGCAGTTGTTGAACATTATTGATTAAAGAGATTTTAATGTTCAGCAGTTCGATTAATATGTGCAAATATTTTAAATTTTTAATACCCGAAATTAATCAAAAATCGTCGTATGCACGCTTTTACACAGAAACGAAAAAGCTATAACTGTACAAACTAATTATTATCGAAAAAGGCTTTGTAAGCGAAAGAGTTCTGCACTTATCTATAAGATCACCAGGGTAAAATTATATAATATAAACTATCCTGTCGATATAGATTAGATATTGAAATTTCAAGCATTATAACCATGTATATTTCTGAAGATAATGTTTTAATATTTAGGTATTATAATCAGTAATTAATTTATTGTTGATTACATTAGCTTTCTCATTCACTGAGCGTTTTACTGATTTTGCTTTTATTTCAAGTCCTTGTTTGGAACAGTACAGCCAAACCAGGCACATAGCTAAAACTTCAACTCTTACTCACTCAGAACACTATGTTAGTAGTCAATAAAACTTCTGAATCATATAATGTGGGATTGCGGTACATGTATAATAAAATGATTTTTTTTTACTTTATTGTAAGAAAGTTAATTCTATACAAAATCAAATGTATTTCCATTAAAATCTAAAAACACATAAGAAATTATTATTCACAATTACAGATAAATATTAAATAATCTAATTTAAAATTCAAATACTTTCATTTTTCAATTTTTGGACAACTGAAGTTTTACTTACCTATCATAATTTTCAGCAGCTCTATCCTAAAACCAAATTAAAAGGAATCATATAACAGAAATGTTGCAGAAAGGAGAACTTATATAAAGATATTAAGGCGTGTCAATTGAATTTAAAAAATGAGTTTTTTCCATCACAATTTATTTGCAGAGCTTAAATTTACCTTTAATTACATAAAAATATATATTTTTGAAAATCAAGCCGAGAATTTCTGAGCAGAAAGTTTGAGGTTTGGTAGAAGGCATATATATATATATATATATACTCTATAACAAAAAAAAAACGACGCTCCAAGAAGGAATTCTCCGATGGAGACAACAGAAAGGAAAATGATTAAAATTTCAGAAAAATTGAATGAATTATTTCAAGTTACATAGTTATAAAGTAGCCAGCTCAAAAGTGTTTATCACCTCTAGCCTGGATGTAAGTTACCACATGATGTGGCAAAAAAGGATAAAGCTCCCTGATGGTCTACTGCGGTGTTCCTTGCCAAATTTGCTCCAATAGTCGGGTGAGGTCATCAACATTCCCTGATCTAATAGATGCATACGCCTTCCCATATTATCCCAGACATGCTCCATTGCAGAGAGATCTGGCTGGCCAAGGAAGTGTTTGACAAGCTGCAAGACAGTTCATAGCAACACGTGCTGTATGTGGTCAGCCATTATCTTGCTGATAAAAAAAAAGGCCAGGGTACTGCAAAAAGAACGGTAGCAAAGAGGTCTCAGAATGTCATCGACGTACCACTGTGCTGTAAGTGTGCCTCTAATGATGACCAAAGGGGTTCGGCTATCAAGGGAAATGACACCCCAGACCATAAATCCTGATTGAGGGCTTGTGTAGAGGGCTATAGTGAAAAGAGGATTGGTATGCTGCCCTAGGCGTCTCCAGACACGTCTTCGATGATCTTCAGGACACAGTTGTAAGTGGGATTCGTCGCTAAACACTATAAGTCCCCATTCAGCTTCATTCCAACCTGATCCAAACACCACGGTAATCTGGCTTGATAATGCGCAGGCGTGCGTGGCAGATGGCGTTGCGGTCGGTACGAACGTAGTTATCGCTCTATATGCCTTCTGTGAATAGTCAGGGTGGACTCTTGTGCGGGTTTAACTACTAAAGGTTGATAACGATGAATCAGACGCTGTGAAAGCTGACAATCACTCTGTCCTTCAGATCTGCTATGGCCGCTACCATCATGAACCATATGGCGAGCAATTCTCCGATTTGCCGAACCTGCCTCCATCAATCCAATGATACGAACTCTTTAACACTCTGACAGTAGCTCGTAATGAGCTCGACTCCTGCGACGAGGCTTTTTTATGTCATTGAAAAGTATCATAAATCGCAATTCAACAAAAAATTTGACCATCAGATTGAAAATCGCTTCTTGTATACACCTGCTGAGTGCGCACTTACGATACGCTGTAGTTCCCTCTATTCATTCTTTGAATATGAAATTTTAATCATTTGTATGTTCGGTTCAAATGTCAAATGCATTCGAAATTTCATTACAATCGGACAACTCTTTCTTGGTGCATTGTATTTTTTTTGTTATAGAGTGTATATATATACACTGAATTAGGGATAAACAATGCCATGCAAAATGCGGTACACTGCGCCTCATTTATGGAAGTACACTGAAGTATCTGTATGTATAGCTAGAACTGTGGATGTTTGTAATCAGTGATATTTATTACCAAAATGGATAACACTTCTGATTTAGATGCTTTCGAGTTCACGTAGAAATAGTAAATACTGGACGCCTGGGCCATTTAATTTCCGAAATTTCTGAGAACTAAGATTTTCAAGATGGATGGTTTTAAGATTTTGCAGAGAGTAAGCGAAAGGTGGAATATAAACTATCTATATGGAGCAAACCCAACCAGCCTTTGATGACTGATTTTTTAGACATTTCAGCAGTATTACAAAACCAAACATTGATTCAAATTACAACACTGCTAAATCAAGGCGCCAGTCGTACAACCAAAATAATGACCAATATATCTTGCTTCACCTAATGAGCTGCGAGAGTAGTTGACTCTCGAGAGTACTATCGTTGAATGTACGCCATAACGTTGCGCGTCTTGTCGAAGTGATAGAATACAGAGAAGGAATCTAGAGGACTGGAGAAATGATTAACCTGTAGTGATTATACTGGCCTTTTATCCCATTTGAAAGCTGAAAATAAGGCGCCAGGCTCATAAATCCATGGATCCTGCAAGCCCGGTTGGAAGTATACAACTTCATGGTGACGCAATCAGGGTCTGAGGTGCTTCCTATTGGCATTTTTTGGGATATTTTGCACTTGTACTAGTCTCCCTCAATGCGAATAGGTACTCAGAGTTGCTAGTCAAAACCTCTGTCTATTTATGTATAACATACTCTCATCTACATAGAAATTGAATCTTCAAGCAAAACACAGTTACATCTCTCATAGCTCCCAGTTGGCTATTGTCTGGTTTCAGGAACATTCCTCTGACTTTTCTGACATTAATTGGACACCTAGAAGCTCAGACTTTAATCCTATTAAGAACTGTTGAGTTTTTTGGGGTAAAGGTTTGAAAGCCCATAACACAACTCCAACGACTGTTACCGCATTATGGACCTCTCTTGTTGATATTTGGCATGGCGAATCAGAAAAAACCCACCATTTTAGTTCTACAGGATTCTTTGCTGTTTCGAATATTTGCAACCAGTGTGTTAGACGTGAATAAGATACACACGCCAGTAAGCACTGGTGTGGGGCGAATTTATCTGAGGGAAGCGACGATGGAAAGATTATAAAATGAAAGATTAATATGTGAATAATAAATAACAATTCCGGAGGGAGCGTATTCTAGCTATGAGTTAGATGTATTGCTTATTATCGAAACAGTTAAAAAATTTAAATATTACAATTTCAGCTCAAAATGTATGATTTATACTGACTACCCGGCATTTCAAGAATTTATGACAAAACTAAATTATCACCAAAAATAGCCAGTTGAAAAGTTTTACTTCAAGACATTGATTGTGAAATCAGATACAGATCAGGTAAACAAAAATGGCATTGAGTATGAATCGAGGAGTACGATTAAAGAAATTATCCGAAAAATTAATTTCGACTTGTCTGAAAGTGAATATGTAACATCTGAAAAAGATCTCTTAAAAAATAACAACTTGAGTAATTTTATTTTAAGAAACAACACTTTATTAAAAAATATAGGCAATAGTCCCAAAGGCAATGGAATTTGAGATAGTTAGGGATGCATAAGCTAAAGGGAATTTTCTGTGTCATAGACTCATAACATTTTAAAACGAGGTTACTACTTTCCGAATCTAAAGAAATGTGTAGAGACAGTTACATTAAACTGTGTCACGTGCAATAAGAAGTAAGGACTATGAACTCCCATTCTTAAGGAAGATTCCTCTTTCTGCTCATATTGCATTAATTTATTGGTTCTAGATAGTCGACCAACAAGAGATATAACCATATTTTCATAGTTATAGAAGCATTCATTAAATCCGTATGGTTCTATCTGATGAAATCAACTTAAGCTACAAAAACCATTCAGACACTGAGCATATCGTTTAACAAGCAAAAAAAAAATATATATTTGGAAGCTCTTCTAGAGTTATCTCAGCCGAAAGTGCGGACTACATTTCAAAAAAATTCGCACAGTACTGTGCAACCTTGATTATACATCACTTTTCTACTACCAGCGGAATTCCAAAAGGATATCATCAGGTGAAAGGATAACACGAATTATTGATTGTCGAAACTCTCCATTAAAGATTTTTCAAAGCACAACAAACATGTTGGAGCAATACAAAAGACAAGCAACAGCACAGCAAGTAGGAGAACCAAGTGGTCTCTTTTGCAGTTACTTACGATTCAGAAATAAAGACCAAATCTCGCAGAATCTGAAAGTATTAGAAGAGGAGCAATATTTTCACTCATGGACGATCACCAGAAGATGCTAAAGGAGGTTAAGCAAAACATTCCTAATATCCAGGAAGAGAACTGCAGCACATACAATGGTAAGCAGAAAATGCCCATCTGAACAGACTTGTTGATCGAGTAGTAGTTTAAAGATATCAGTTCGGAAGTGGAATGGAGACCCAAGTTCTTCCATTCATATGGAATCGATATAGTGAAACTAAATAATCGATATGATGTTGTTAAGGTCGTAAACACAATGGTATTCATTCAACTTCGTCTGTTGTAGACCTCATGAAACCATTGTTATCAGACTTCAACTGGATTTCAGACAAACTGGGCAAAATTTTTCTACAACTTTATTTACCTATTTTTGTATTATTTATACTGTACCTATCCAGCAACCATCTAGTGAGGACACTAGAAAAAGCCATGTTGGTCAAGGGGTATTAAATTCCACTAATAGATTAAATTCTACTAATACGCGATGTTATGAGTTGGAATTAGTAAACCTTAGATGCTTGAGAACTAATCCCGACTCATGCAAAGATGGTGCCTTTTTTCTTTTGATCTTAGAGTAATGACTGAGTTTCCGTAAATTATGTTTTATGTAATATCTCTCAATTATTGTGCTGTCAATTGATTCTTAGACGTCATCCAATAAATGTATAATTTTGTTCAAAATATTTGTCCATTATCTGTAGACAAGCACAACTAATTTCTATATTTATGTTAACGAATGTCCCAGTTTCTTTGTTAATAATTTAAATGTTGAGAAGAAAATAGTTTACCTGATTCAACATACATTATTAATAAATATATTAAATGCTATTTTCTGAACTGATTAATTTTAATGTAAATGTGTTATTACTAAAACAATTTATTTAAAAAGGAGCATCATTATGTCGGAAGACATAGCAAGGTTGCCAAAAATCCAGACGCCATTTTCCAATTGAAATAAAAATTATTTACTGCTAAACTCAACGATAACTTGAAGAAGATTCATGAAATCCAGTTCTTACGGTTATTCTGTTTGCAAAGTCATATTTTAAAAATATTTTACTCGTGTCCCAATGGAATATGAATGAACAAAGACTGGTGACAACAAGATATCATCAAAGCTCCTTTTGAATTTTCTGTTTCTCCTAAGCCTTTTTAAAAGTTTCAGGTTAAACTTCTGTCCTATGCGTGAATGACGCAAAAAGTTCCCTCCATAAATAAATCTAAAAACTTTTAAAAATTGAAGAATACTTGAAAAGTTGCTTCTGAGTAGGGACATGAAGTAAAGAAAAAATGCGTTCCTTTATGCAAACAAAATTTGAATTTAGGGGACCTACAAAAATAGATTTACCAACAAGTTCATCCTCTTCAAAACCCCTGCCGTTCAAACACCTTCCAATACCTAAATTATCTAAAGCACTATAAAGATTTCTAGCATTGACTCGATATTTATGAAAACTTATATAAAACTATATGCTAATCGTACTAGTGTTCGATTAATTTCAAGCACAAATATATTCCATATCATTTTGGTGAATTACAACCAAAGGCCTTTCAACAAGTTAAAGATATTTTATCCCAGTATTCCTTGCTACTCATCTTTCAACAAGACTCAACTAACTCACGTTCACGTTGGAAATCATTCTAGATTCGTTACTGATAAAGGATAAGCATTAACTTCAAAATAATTATAAGATTAATGTGCCAAAGAAAATATCGAGTAACTTTATGAAACTACCAGTATTCTTCGTGGAAATGGACACATACAAATAATGATTGAAGTAATTATACCCATCCATGCTATTATTTCCATTAAGGAATCAATTAATTGGTCCTGATTTGCTATGGCATTATAACCAACGAAAAGCACCGAAAAAACCATTCGTAATTTTGACTGGTATTCCAATGAAATTCAAAAATGTGACGTAATTTTCAAAAATTCTGGAAAAAGAATACCGTTCTTCATTCCAAGGAAACTGTAATTAGATGCACGACTATACCAAAAAAAAAGCATCCTGAAGATTTAAAAGGGTAATTAGCAAACCTGCAACAAAAGTAGAATTTTCGCACACCAAAAACAAAATAAGGACGCAGTTAAGAACACAATTTGGTTGATTGATTAGATTTATTAACGTCGCACTAAAAAGCAATACGAGGGATTTTGATGAAGGCCTCGCAATACTAAACCTCTATGAAATGACAAGAAAGACACCTGTGAGCTGGAGGCTGCCTCTCATAACTTCCACATCACAAAATCGGGACGACTTAGAGCCTCGAAAATATTATCCTGTATCCGCCCTAGATATACTGTGGATCTTTATTGGTATCAAGAATACAATTTGGAACATAACTCAAGGTACGACAGTGATATTTAGGACCATACAAAATATTGTTAAAGTTAGCACATGAGCGATTAGGCAAATTATTTAAAGCAGAAAAGCAAGGTAAAGGTTTAAATCAGACATTATAATTTGAACACAAAAAGATTATTTTTTTACTTTACCTTATTAATTAATATACATTACTTTTATTTCAGTGACCGAAGTTATATCTTGAACTGCATAATTTTAAAAAGAACAACTTCACATTATAAAGCTTTATAAACATTCGTGAAGTTTTAAATTTCAATTTCATGAATTGAAAATTCCAGTTTGAATAAAACAATGTATTTAACAAGTTCATAATTAATAATATGATCGCAAAATAATTTAATCTCGCCAAATTAACTGTGATATGCATTATTATCACAACTGTTGATTACCGGAATGTAAATGTAAGTACGCTGCATTTTTAAAAAAATGTACGAACCATTTTTAATTTTAACTTCATTTTAACCAGAATGCTTCTATAATCCAAAGATTAGAGAAAATTAAGCATTTTGAAGAAGTAATTTACTTAATAATCCTAGAGATCAGTATTTCTTAAAACACAGGATCGGAAATGTAAATTTTACGCTGCAATGTTAAGCAGGTAATGTATTTTTTAAAACTGACATTGACCACAATGAAAAACTATATCATTATTATAAACTAAGTTTCCAAAAAGTTATTCTGTAGAAAGGAAATTCTAAAATTATTTTATTGGAAACTGTGGAAAGGTATGAGAAACAGACAAGGTTATTTTTCAATAAATTTTATTAAATAAAATTATTGAAAAAAATAAAATGTAAATTCAGAAAGCCCTCACTAATCTCACTAAACCAAACTTTGTCTTATCCGGATAGCTATTTAAAGTATCGTAATTGATAAGCGTGTATAAAAATCTGAGTTATTAGAGAAACAATGCAGACCACGTAGTTTTGTCCTATGACTATTGGTAATGACGCATAATTCTTATATTTCACTTTTGAACGTTACACATTATTCTTTTGTTTGCTTAATGTAAACTTCCCTTTAGAATATGCGAGTAAACAGTCTATTCACGAAAGATGATTTTGAATTTCCCAAGGGCTCTTCTTTATGAGAATCACATTAATCAATTTCCAGGTGACTTCGGAATTTCTTGTTAAGAGGGTATTCTTAAGATATCTTGAGGTTTTTTCTTTCTGTCTATTTCATACATCATGGGATAAAAATGATTTCTATTTTGCTGCAGAAAATGTATACTCGGCATGAGAGTTTTGGCTTGGTTTTTTTTAATTGATGTCGTCTAGAAGCAACATGAGGGCTATTGGCAAGAATCTCGTAATTTTGAACCTCAATCAAGTGACGAGTACGACATCTGTGCTCGCAAACCACTCTCATAAATTTAACACCACACCTACGGGAGGACTTTACACCCCAATAGATTAACGTGCATCAGCCGCCGCTGGTCTCCAGTGGCATCACGACTCTAACCCTCTACTCAATAAACCGCCAGCTGCGAGTCCTCGACGATGACCCCTATGCTACCGCATCCACTCTGCAAGAGAGAAATTAGAAACACGTGAACAAATGCAAAGTTGTGTTGTGCTTGCACGCCTGAATAACAGCAAAAAAAGAAACACAGGGCTAGAATTGGAATGTATTACGAACAGAACTCAAGGGGATAAAACAATAAACAGTAGCAGAAGGCGAAGCGTTGAAACGAATCCAAAAACCGGCCAGAAGGGACCTGATTAAAAAAAAAAGGTGGTGAAGGAAAGAAAAATGTCACCAAAATTTCAACAAACGTCCAAGCAAACCAAAAGTTTAAAAGAAGGTAAAAATCTGAGTGAAAAGAAAAAAATTAAATAAAGAAACATGGCATTTATGAGTTTTAAAAAGAGACCATGGTCAAAAAGACGGATCACTATTCAAGTCTAAAAAATGGTATCAAAATACAGAGAATAAGACACAAACAAAACAAAAAGGACGGGAGAAAGTATACAAGAAGTGTTCAAATGAAAAGGTACGAAGCGTCGTAACAACCTAACCGTTAACATATATACCTCTTCCACTAAGGGAGAACGTAGCGAGATATCTAGGGATACGAATGAAGTCTCAGGCATGGATCGGATCATGTGTGAGCGCCCGCACGCGCAAGAGAGAACAAAGACTCCTATAAAGTAACACCGTCCAATTAATGCAGTAGTGCGTGTGAAAGTATGATGGCTTTCACATTGCAAAACTCGACGATTGAGGAGCGGTAAAGCATTATTCAGTTTCAGACAGCGGAAGGTGATAAACTATCCCCTAAACATTGCCGGATGGTGATCGTACACGAGGAAAACTGTGTGTCCAAAAAGTCAGTGAGAAAATGGAGTGCCCGTTTTCGTGCAGGTCGTTTGGTTGATAACTGAATAGCAGGCTAGGAATACACAGTCATCATGGTCGATCTCACCGACAAGGTATAAGATCTAGTGAGAAATGATTGGCGTGTCACACTGCAAATTTTGGGGGTGAAGTTGGATGTCTGCATTGGAACAGTGTGTACGATTGGTCATGAAAGTTTGAATTATCGAAAAGTGTGTGCGCAGTGAGATTCGAAGCATCTCACCGACCAGCAAAAGGAACTGGGAATGGGGATAGCACTTCAACATCTGTTTCAGTATCATGAAGATGCCACTTTCTTGGAGTGGATCGTCACACATGATAAGAGCTGGTGCTATCACTACGAGCCAGAGACAAAGCAGGACAGCATGCTGAGGAAGTATGCATCGTCACCGTCCCCCAAAAATTCAAAAGCCGTGGCGTCAATAGGCAAGGTGTTGCTCACCGTCTTTTTCGACATCCAAGGTTCGCTACTTGTTGAATTTCTCGAGGTCAGATGAACCATTAAATCCGATGTGCACTGTGAGACACTCCGAACTCTATGCATTTTCCTCAAGAACAAAAGCAGATTTAAAGAAAGCAAAGAAAGAAAATAAAGTAAAATTTAGTCTAAGCAGAGATGAACAAAACGCTTTCCTCTTTATTTAGATTTAAATGTTTAGATTTTGATTTAAGTCACAATATCCGGGAATGTTTAATATTCCTGCTTCAATTTTTTTTTTGTTACAAATTATTTTCAAAAAATTATGGTTAAATGTGCATAATTTTTTGGTTAAATTTTAAGATTTTTTTCCTTGCATAGATGATTTCTGTAAGGATTAAAAAATAATGTCGAAAGCGTAAGAGTTACACAAAAAATTCATATAGATGTCAGAATTTCTGTTAACGTTTAATAAACAGTTGTGTTATTGCTCACTGTTTAATAAATATGGACTTCGAGTTAAGGGGTTTCGACTTTAATAATACTTTTTTGTTTATCTGTTTTTATGTAAATTATTGTTTCTGTGAATGCATATTGTTCCATTTTCAATATGAGTATTAAATTTTTTTTTTCCATAAAGAGCAAATAGTCGAGAGGATGACAAGAGCATTGGTGGTATGATTAATGTCATTCCTAGTTGAATTATGTAAATTATATTACAAATTTCATTCCTCAAAAAAAGGGTATACATTACAGTGTATTATTTGGCAACTTCCATGTAGTTCATAAGGTAGGTGTGTGAGATTTGGGTTTAATCATTTTCCATCTTGCTAAATATTACAGGCTGTTTATTTTACCCAGGACAGCCTAGAACCCATGTGGTACGTATCATTAAGATTCTACTGCAATTACAAACATGTAGATGTAGATTACATGCAATGATGAAAAGCAAATATTGCAATGTTCTCAAATTGAGGCAAGTCAAAATTTGACTGCGTTCTTTCTAATTCATGGAGCTGAAATGGTCCTAAAATTCCGTTCATCATGGCTTTTGTGTGTTAGAGAAATGGAAAGGGTGACATTAGAATATGATATATGAACCAATGATTTGTTTGTGTTAAGCAAGTATCCATTCTTTTTTTAATAGACTTATCTAGCTTAAATGATATTTCGTTTTCCAAGTATAGTAGGAAGAAATCTTTATAAATTTCAAAATATTTTGTATCTCATTTAATGCTTTTTCTTCTGTAATTAGAGGAGCTTTACGATAATACTTTAAGGTAAACTCAATTAATAAAGGAAATGTTGAATGACGTTTAGCAAATAATTGTTTACAGGGATTTACATAAGTAATAATACATAAGTAAAATATAGTATATAGCCTACATTTCCACATTCACAATTTAAACAGTTGTTAAATATGTTTAGTGTTTATGATTTCATTATAAAAATGAACATAATAGCTAAAATAAAACAAATAAATATTTTGAAATTCATGCTTACCACAAATAAGTCTATGCTATCTTCAAATATCTCATAACGGTAGATAAGTTTTCTAAATAGAGTAAAGAATATTATAAAATATATGATGAAATTCAATCAAGGTTAAAATTAGTTTATCTTTCTGATGTCTTTAATAATTTAATTTCAACTAAATGCATGAGCATAGACATTTGAGATCGAGGAGAAAAACCTTTTAAAGCAGCGCTTTTTAAAGTATGGATGTTGATTCCAAATGAGGTCTTAGAGCAAAATGTCAAGATAGCGAAAATTTAATTTATAGATGTATGAAATAGAAAAAAAAACGAACATTAATCGCGATACATTCATTATTTTTAATGTAAGATATCACATTTTAAAAATGTTACTTCGGACTGAAGAGCCATTTTTGACTAATACTCACAATATAAATTATGCGCAATATAAATTCCATGAGCTATCAATTTACTAAAATATAAGACTTTAGCTTCAACAAAAATTATTTCGGTAATATATAAATGGCAGCTACATACGAGTATCTCAATCTTCTGCAACAGCATTGAGAATTCTTCGACCATTCTGCAACGAATATGAGGTGGGGCTATTAAATAATTATACTGACGCTGTGAAACATTTTATTTCGATGACTCGCATATTTACTTTTACCTTCAATATTTACCCCTCCTCTATTCCTACAATGCTCCATTAGAATCTTCCATTGCTCGAAACAGTACTGGAAGTCTTTTTTTGTCAGCTCCTTTACAACGTGTGCAACTTTCTCTTTCTCAAAGTACTCAAATAATGTTCCTTTTTATGTAGATTTCATCTTAGGAAATAGGTGGAACTTGCATGACGCAAGATTTGGTAATATGGTGAGTGCTTTAACATTGGGATACTGTAATTGGATAGAAAAATCTTCACAGGCGATGTGAAAAAAGCCGGTGCATTTTCTTGATGCAAAAATTTACGGTATGGATTCTTCCTCAATTCTTACAGTCTCAGCAATTTCATAAATACTTAGTTGGTGGTCAATTTGAACCAGATTCCCGATGAATTTGATTTTGACATACGTTTCTGACGTGGAATATCTACTCGGGAACTGAATCATTTTCCACGTCTTCTAGGTCATCTTGAGAAAGCTTAAACTATTGAAATGCACATTCACATAAAAAAACCACATTGATTGCTATACACTTCTTTCAATATATTATTCGTTTCACCAGCGTATTTTTCGAGTTTCACGTGAAATTCCACAAATGCTCTTTGTTCACTTATTTTGTTTCAGGCGAAATAAAAATTAACTCCAAGCAATTAAATTCTATGGTTACACGCATTTGTTTACAAAAGTGAGAGGCCCTGCATTCAAAAGAAACGGCTTCACGCGAAACACCAGTAGGTCAATATCGTTTGGCACATCCGCATTTCTTCTGTAGCAGCGTCAGTCTTGTTATTTAACTGTCACACCTTGTATATAGGTTAAACGACGTTTTTAGCTTGAAAGTGTATCAAATTGAATTATGTTTTGGTGCTGAATAGCAAGAAAATTTATGCATTTCAGCAAAAAAATGATTATTCATCTCAATGAAACGTAATTTTCTTCATTAACTTTTCTGTACTTAGAACTAATTCTAAAATTACTTTTTTTTCGTTTTTGGGATTAACGTGTATATTATTTAAAATATAAGTATTGTTCAAAGTTATTTTAAATATAGTTAACCTAATTTCTTGTTACAAAATTAACAAATTAGCTAATTAACATAACTTAATGCATGTTAATTAGAAAAATTATGAGTATTTCATTTAAATTATACAAATAAAGGTTTATTAAAAATTAAAAAAATCAGAATTGAAATATATTTGTTTATTTATACATTAGCTTTTAAAATAAATTAGAAATTTAAAGAATACATATTTTTCATGCATGATTAAGGTTGTAAGAAAAATATGTCGTTCAATATTTCTTAACGTATAGAGGAAATCAGAAACTTCAAGACAAAAAGTTTGACTATCATTTTTTAATGAATTAATGACTTCATTGAAAACTTGAGTAATAAAACATATATAAATATTTTATTTAAAATTATGGAATCTTTAAAACATATTCTGAATGTTAGAGAATTTCTGAAAATTAAAGTGTAAGCGTAAATATCAAACTTATCAGTAAACGTAGAAACCAAAAATGTAACATGTATTAATGAAATTTGAAACATCTATAACAATATAACATAAACATATATAACAATAAACAATAAACATATATAACAATAAACAAGAAACATATGTAACAAAAACAATAAACATATGTAACAAAAACAATAAACATATATAACAATAAACATATATAACAATAATAATAACAATATATTAGATCAGAAGTACTTTAACCAATATGATGGTACTCTGATCATCGACTTCCAATAAACCCAACGTTTTCGTAGGATGGATAATGATGCTAAATTTCATTTTATGTTTTGCTACACGAACTGTCGCAATTACTGCAATGCTATACCTTGATCGGCCCTGGACCACAAATTCCTAAAAATACCTTGATCGGTCCTGGACCACAAATACTTAAAAATACCTTGATAAGCCCTGGACCACAATTACTAACGCTTCACTCCGATTGAAGAAGCAACTATCTTCATATTTTGCATACTGGATACCATGTATAGCCAAACCGATTTTATCTAGCCTTAAACCTCTTTATATTAATAGCATTTAATTCACCAGCAATGATATTTCCAATACTAAAAAATTTTTTAAATCATCCAATAAGAATTTAGTATTGGTGACCTTTATGCCTATTTCGGACGAATGCAAAAATAATCCGGAGGGGCTTGAAATAATTAACTTTTATAACAACTCAAATCGCATCTATATTATCTAATCTACGAAGAGGGAATCTGATTTGAACTAGGTTGCTTTTATCATATATTGTCATGGCTCCGTAAGTTACAATTTAGTTTATGTGGAGTCTATTGCCTTTATATAGATGATCGATAGCTATATAAAGTTCAAGCCTCAGTTGGAGGTTTACTTCTTGAATCAAAAAGGCATCAAATATTTGCTCACGGACCCCATGAAGTTTTCGACGCAGACTATTTGCATTCCAAAATCCAACTTAAAATATATGCACTTGAGAACTACTAAATTTTAAAATTAATTTTATTGAATACCGTAATAGGCTTCAAAAATAATGAAGGATCGTCGATGATAGAGGATGTCATGCTGAGGGCTTGGAGAGAACTCCTGAAATCCCGCACAAAAATGTCTCATTTGACTCTTATGTCACTGATCATTTCAAAATTATCTTTGAGCACGCAAGCATTAGATCGGGACATCACTTCGAAAAATCGTGCGTTTCCGTAGCCACACATATTTCTCAGAATCTATAAGGATATCAGTCGCGTGTGAAAGATAAATCGAGATAGAGTCCTCAAGTCAAATCAGGTTGATTCTTCAGGAGAATCATCTCTTATCGTATTGACAACGGCACTTTATGCAAATCTCTTTAATTAAAAAAATTTTCTCCCCTAAATTAAGAATACATCGTCTCTGTCTAATCCAACTAGATTGTCATCTTAAATATTAGTCTAACCGCAAATACAGAATTCAACCTAATTCCAAGCACATATAAAATAATTTAAAGGGTCACACAAACACAGTTCAAGAATGTAGTCAATTTCTTTATTCTTTCTCTAAAAAAGGAAATATCTCTACCAATTCACTGCCCTTCCCCGCGGATACGAGCAGTTTCTAAAAAATATCAAAGATTGTTCTTACAAGAGAATTACGATACGAATTAATCAACATTGGAGAAATTTTTCCACACAGTTTTGGGTTCGTGTTACTATAGATCACACAGAAATGCAAATGATTCCTGCACACTGTTCAAGATTTTCATACTTTTACTAACTTTCAACTATCCCAAAATATCTCGTTCTTTGATATTTTATAGAAGCTGCTGGTATTCGCAGGGAAAGATAGTGAATTGGTAAAGATCTTTTCCCTTTCGTAGAGAAAGAATAAAGAAGGCTTTAAAAAGTTCCAATTCAAATTCAATTAACTTCTGCTCTTTACCGATTTGATTACATCTATTCACTACAAATCTAAATTTAACTAATATGGATAGCCTGGTTTTATTTGGTTGGAAAGTAGCTGGAAACTTAAATACAAAACAAGAGAGTCGTAACTGAAGTTAGTTAAAGGAATATTCGCGAATACCTACGTTACAAAATGTAGGCGAGAATTTGAACTGACTAAAAACGAATCCGTTAAATTTACGCCGTAGGTGAACCTAATCCATCTTTCATTGGTTCAGTTTTCAAGATACGTCTTATAAGCAAAACTATTCGATTTTTTCCGTCGCGAAAGTAATTTTATCATTTATGTATAGGGGTAACAGTTGTTTTTCCTTTAGTCGAATTTTATTGAGGTTCTCTGAAATATCTCGTATACAAGCTGTCACATAGACATTGGCAATATTTCTGTCTGTGTGTAAGACATTTTAATATATTTTTCTAATCTAGAGTATATAGATCAAAAGCATCAAACACATGTATTTTGAAATTTTAATATAGTTCTTTATCAACCTTTCAAGACCCTTACTTCGACTTCTGGCAAAATAATTTCTGTCTCTTGCTTTCCTTTTATGTCACTTGATAGCATTTTTAGCGAACAAGACTTCATTTCTTTCCTTATATTCCCTTAGATGCGTAAATCTTCAGTATTTTATTAACCACCAACGTCTATATGACAGAAATTAAAACTATTTTATGATGGTAATTAGTAAGAGAATGATCATAAATGAAACGTTTCATTTTCTACCTACTAGATGAAAAACATCAAACTTTTGTTTTTCATCATCCAAATACAATTCTTCCTCATCAACTTCTCGTATCCCTTACTTCGGCTTCTGAAAAAATATTGGCTAAGAACTTTGTAGGTCTTGCATTGAATCATTTTACGTCATTTGACAGAATTTTTAAAGAATTTAAATATTTTTTAACAAGACATATTTCTGTAAATATCTAGATAATCTGGATCCAATTATTTGTACTAATCAGTGTGGTGGAATATAGAAACGTTTTTGTGAAGGATATTAGTAACGAAGGGATCATATAAAATATTCGTTTTCTATATATATATATATATATATATATAGATATCAAAGCAATTAAAGTATATTTTAAGTCATATAAAATAACGGTATAAGCGAAATTTTTTTTGCATAAATGGAAAAAGAGCGTCACAAATGCAAATTTTTCTCATTTTCAAACTTAGGAGTATGCAAATTTTGAGTCTGGCGTCAGAAATGACGCTTTAGCTGCAGCGAATGAAATTTGCCTTTCAACTTAGCGAAAGACAAAGCGGAAAAGAATGATCGATATTCAATAAGTGTGTCGTTTCGATGATTGCAATGTCTCAACGAAGACATTTAACCGATTCAGAAGCCTGGAGAATTGTTGGACGGTTAGAGGGGGGTCAAACACAAGCTGAAGAAGCTACTGGAGTTGCACAAAATGTGATTTCTAGACTTTGGAACCATTTCTTGGAAACTGGAAGTGCAATCCAAAGACCAGGACAAGGTCGAAGACGCGCAACAACGCCCAATGAAGATAGATATTTAATACTAACGGCTCTGAGACACCGAAATATGAACGCCACTCTTCTTCAGCAACACCTTCGCTCAGCTACTGGCACCACAATTTCGACTCAAACTGTCCAAAACTGACTCCAAGCTGTAGGACTGTATGCTGGCCGACCAATGGTATGTGTTAAACTAAGAGCAAGGCACCGTCGCGCCCGTAGGGAGTGGGCAACCGAGCATGTGAACTGGAGGAGAGATGAATGGCGCAATGTTCTTTTCTCTGACGAGTGCCATTTTTCTGTTCATACTGATGATAGGCGTATTTTTATGTAGAGGGAACGTGGTGCAAGAAACAATCCTGCGTTTGTGCTTGGAAGTTTCAGATTTGGCGGAGGTGGAGTGATGGTCTATGCTGGCATCTCCATTGATGGGCGCACCGATCTCTACATCATTCGAAATGAAGCTCTGACCGGTCGCCGATTTAGGGATGAGGTCTTAAGACCTATTGTAGTACCGTACGCTGCAACAATTGGAGATGACTTCCTTTTAATGGACGACAACTGCAGGTCACATCGTACCAACTTAGTGGGTGATTTCATTTTTGAGGAGGGAAGCGTTAGAATGGAATGGCCAGCATGTTCTCCGGACATGAACCCAATAGAACACGTTTGGGACATTCTAGGCCGAAGTTGCTGACCACCTACTACCCCCACGAACTCTCCAAGAACTGGAAAAAGCTCTTCTGGAGGAGTGAGATAGAAAACCACAGCTCCTCATGAATAGCCTCATTGACTCCATGTCTCAAAGGTGTTCAGCGTTGCTGGCCGTCAGGGGAATTTATACCCCCTACTAAAAACTTTTTTCTCTCAAGTAAATATCCTTTTTTATTTGATTTTTCTCGGATGCACAAATTGTGTTTTTTTCCTTTTGTGTCCGAATGCTAAGTAAAATGCATTTTTTTCTGCTAAACATGCTTGATTTTTTTTCTTATATATTCTACCACGTCTGTCGATCATCTTTCAATCATATATATATATATATATATATATATATATATAAATTCCTATATTCTCTGAAGCAAATTTTTATCATCGATATAATTTTGCATCGTATATGGTAAAAAAATGCAAAAGAAAATTATTTTTAAATTTTAACATTGTATCCAAATTCCTTGTTAAATGTATTGAAATTTTACATACGTTTCCAAATTCCATTTTGGTATTGCATAATTTGTGATACATATTTTTAGTGAAACAATCATGAAATTATTTTATGAAAATTTTCTAACATTTTAAGAAACTGCTTGCTTTTAAAGGATTACAATAACGCTTTGCACAAATCTTTAAAATTGATTGTTATTTACCTTTCCTTATCGTAATTAGGAATACCATTTATAATGCAAAATAATTAAGTAGATGACGCTAATATAACAGATTGAAATACTGATGTTATTGTTGTGAAAAATATTTTAAGCACATTCATAACATATTATTCAAAACAGGATAATGTTGATATTACTTCATTCCTAAGTTTGAATTCATGTTACATTAAGTAAACTTTAAAAATATCTAATGCGAATATTTAGCAGTTATTAGTTAATTCAGTTTACACATTTTTGTAGTACTCGAAATAAAAAAGGTTGTTTTAATTAAGTTATATATTTAACATGTTTAAAGATGTTACAATTTTGAGAGCGATTTAATTCAAATTTTAGTATTATTTAAACTTAAGCGAAACTTACAGAAAAATTAGTAGAAGTTGTAAGAAAATAATATGAAATAAGGAAGAACTTACTTGCAGCTTAACTTACAATTCCTTTTGCATTTTTCTAGGTTAGCATGATCTGTAACGGCAATTTCACAGGATTCTAAAAAAATAAGGTAATTTTCCAGAAGTAAATTCACTTGTTTTAAATATTCAAGCATCTAATTTTGTCATATTTATAGAGTTCTTATGTTTTACCAGTAAGAAAATCGGAAACTGATTTGTTCCTTTGATTGCATATGAAAAAGATGTACAAATAAAATGAATTTTATTCGCTTCCTTTTTCAGTGAATCAATATATATATATATATTGTTTTAAATTTCTTACTTATAAGGTAACGATTTCTGGAGTATCTGTTTATGTATTTCTATTTTTATAAATATTATATTTAAAATTGTATTTTTCTTGTAAATATCTTTCAGGTTATAAAGAATTTTTTTAAAATGAAATTTAGGATGGTAGGATAAGTAAATGTTAGTTTCGTAAAACTAATCAATCATTAGAGTTGTTTGTCTTTTTGGGCTTTATTGATGATAAGCATAAACGCGCCATATTGGAAGAAAGGTTAAAAAACACCACTTGTCCTCGCTTTTGGTAGTGTAAATTTTAAAACTCTTTTTGTTAAATTTGTTTCATAATGCGTATAAGTAGTAACTTAATTTGCATTGGTTTAAGTGAATTTTATTTTTGTATACTCTTTTTTTTATTTTATTGAATTATTGATTTGAATCGGGGTCTTCTACTTTTTGGTTTTTTACACTTTGATTTAAGTAATCCACTGAAATGGGATTCTTTCCGTGATATCGGGAAAACAATTATTATTTAATCCTAACTTTAATCAATTATAAGAATTTCTTTATTTCTTTTTGTTAGTTTTCTTTCTTAGTTCATTTCCCTTGAGAATTGCTTTGTAGGCTTTAGTATGTTTGCAAGACCCAATGTTCTCTTTTTTTCTGCTATAATTTACCGTATGAGACATGCAATCATTGTTGCTATCTTTTGTCGTGATTTGGAAGTACAATTGCATAAAAATCATTAAATGAAATCAAGAATTCATCGGAAAGATTATTTTCTTTTGTGGAATATTAGCATGAAGTGAAACATATTCAGTGATAAGACATCAGTTGACATGAGAAACAGCGTGGATAACTAAATTCTATCATACCGATTGAATATCACTTTTAGTTGAAAATTCTACAAGAATATATCACAGAAAAAAATTCAAGTAATAGTTTCAACTCGTCAAAAGTTGTGTTTGATCAAAAATGTTAATTAATTTTCTGTGTTTAACTTCACCTGGAAAAAAATTACATACTCGTCTTATTTTGAAACTTGTAAAATTTACCTGTTCCTGTGCTTCAAATAGTGAAAGAGAAAAGGAAAATATCTCTACATAAATATCATAATATTATATATATATATTTTTTACTTCTGCTCTTCAAAAGAATATATTGTATTTTGTGAAAGAAAAGTAGAAATTTCGCTTACATTTTGAGAGAAGTGCTTTTGAAACTACATCCTGGTTCTTTAAAAGAAAAAAAAAAGATCTCTATGTTCCAGAACTTGTTTCCAGTAGTGAGAATCAGCGAAATATTGAAGTACGCAAATGTCTTATTATTCAGAAGTATGTACATTTCAAATTCGCAGTTAAGTGTAAAGAAATTGAAATTTTGATTTATTTTTAACAATACTGATTTTTCCTGATTATTATAAATTGTAAACTAATATCTCCAATTTATATATTATGTTACGCAAAATGTTATTACTTTACTAAATTTTAAATATATTTATTTACCATGTAATATTTTTATTAATGGGATTACGTTGAACAAATGATTGAAACATGAACGAAACAAATAATAAATCAGAACTTCAAAGTTCTAGAAGTCAAAATCACAAACCTTTTAATATTATTCCTTTCAACCCAAATAATTCTATCAATGTGAAAAAATGCGAAAATACTTCAATGATACATTTATTAATCTCTAATTAGTTGAAAAAAAAATAACTTAACTGAATATATAATTGTTATGAAAATATTTAAATTGGGAGGAATTCACTTGCGTTGTTGAATTGAAAATATATTGCCCTGTTGCGTAATTGAAAATATATTGCCCTGTCAATAACAAACTTTCTTTCTAACTATTGTAGGAGCACCACGTGTAATTATACAAAATATATTTATATTAATGTTTTTTTTTACTTTTAAAATAATTTATAAATGAGGAAAGAATATTCGGTCCCTTAGTTGTCCCAGACAGAATAAATCATAATGCAAATTTTATCATAAACTCCATGTTGTACAGTTACATCAAGCCGAACAACATCATTCACATCGGTACTGTTATCAAGAGCAACGCTACATGCAACAGTTTCCTATAATCCAGAATTCTGTTTTGTTGTTACATTATTTGTAATTTGAGGTATTCGTCTTTCAATAGTTTGAGAATTCTTCAATTTGGGATAATATTGTTTGTTGGTTTGGTAAATCACTAAGCAATAAAAAAATATTTCATCGTTGTTTAAAAATGAGATTCTATATATATATATATATATATATATATATAGTTATATATAACATATACATATTCGTCATCTGTAAAATGGTGTTCTTTGATAACTATGCAATGAGCAATAAAGAAACTACATTCGGTGCTTTACATCTGGTTCCACTGGTTTGACAAAGAATATAACTTGCTTCTCATATCCAGTCGCACACATCGAGATCCTCCAATGTGGATTGATGTTTAACTTTAAAATGTTTTTATGCAACTTGACGGGTGTGACTTTCTACAACTTGTACTTTCGCAGCATAACATGCATATAACACGATACCAAGAGAGAAAATGAGTGAAGCGTAGAGAGGAGGAAGAGGGCAGTTTATCTTTATACAATAACTTTGTATAGTGCCACTGAGAATTGTAACACGTACTATAGGTTATCGGCGCTCATACTAGGACATTCAAAATTGGTAAAAATTAAACTTACCTTTCGCCATCATCATCGCCATTAGAGGCACACTTACAGCACAGCGGTACGTCAACGACTTTCTGAGACCTGTTTTTCAACCGTTCCTTTTGCAGTACCCTGGCGTTATTTTTCAGCAAGATTATTTCAGGCCACAAACAGCACGTGTTGATATGAACTGTGTTATAACTTGTCATACACTTCTTTGGCTTGTCAGATCTCTCTCCAATCGAGCATGTATGGGATATGATGGGAAAGTGACTGTATCTACCAGGGAATATTCTTGGCCTAGCCCAACAATTGGAGTAAATTTGGCTAAACAAACAGCAAGAGACTATCAGGGAGCTTTATCACTTTTTACCATGTCGTATGGTGGCTTGCATCCAGGCTAGAGTCATCACCTTATTGAGCTCTTCACTTTCTAACTTAGTAATTCTGAATTAAATCATTCAATTTTTCTGAAATTTTAATCATTTTCTATTTTGTACATAATTCTCCTAACCGCCATTTTTGTCTCTATCAGACACCTCCTTCTTAATAAGTCTTTTTATTGTTATAGAGTATATATATATATATATATATATATATATGTAATGATTTTATATAAAAGTAAATTAATTTTGTAAGTTATCCCATTCTCTAACTCAAAAGGAAATAGTTCATTCCAATTTTCTGATCAAGTTTCAAATTAGTATCTGACATATTAGATAACTCTCTCATTGCACCTATTGAATTTACTTTATCATAATTATAAATCTCACTGAAGTTATTCCTACTAGAGTGATAGAAGTTATGTTAATCCTTCAGAATTATCGCATCTTGTACCACTTGATTCGGAAATATCCGTAGATATAAAATTGATTGCGTGGCAAAAATTTCCTTCTTTCTTCTGTTCCGCGCTCTTTTGATGTAATCCAGACAGCAGAGCAGCGTTTCCTTCCTGATATTTTTTAATGATGTATATACATTGCCTCTGTCACTCAGCAGAAATAAATAATTAATCCTGAATGAGAAAAGAATTGTTCTTTTCAACCATGGATTAAATTAGGAATGTTTTATTAATGCTAGATCCAGTATTTAAAAATAAATGTTAACATTAACAAAACATTCATAATTTACTGTGGATATGAACATCATATATATATATATATATATATATATATACTTAAGGAAGGAATTGGTATATTCCAAATAATAGTTTATCCACGCAATTAAACCTCATCCTGAATTTGCCTTTTGAATGACCGTGATGTCCATCTTGGATTTACCTTTTCTATTATTATATTGTCCTTTATTTCTTAACATTAAGTTATCCATTTATTAATGTAAATTGAATTACGGTTTTAGTTTTATGAAGATAGCAAGGGGAGAATTTCCCCGCTGTCAAAATTTGCAAATTTAATGGGATTTAGTTTAGTTTTTATTAACGTCGCTCTAGAAGCAACAGGAGGGCTATTGGCGACGAACCTCGTAATTTTGAGCCACGGTCAAGTGACGAGGACGACACCTGAGCTGGCACCCCCCTCTCAGAACATCCGCACCACACCAACGGGAGGACTTTAGGCCCCGATAGATTTAACGTTCATCAAACCCGTCTGCACGGCGGGTCTTTGGCGGCCAAGGATCGAACTCGCGACTGAACGAAAACCATCGGTCACGAATCCGAAGCCATGACCACTAGGCTACCGCTGCACCTCAAATTTAATGGGAATTGGGAACATTTGTGTAGCGGAAGGACAATGATGTGCACTTCCATGTCACGTGACTTATTTTTTACTAAAGGTCCGCGTAACAGCCAGAGAAGAGATATCAAGCACATGGAGTCGATAATTTAGCTAAAATCCTATCGAAGCTGTCGAAGTGAGAAACCTGAAATGTAACACTTTCCTATAAATTTAAAATAAGTCAAAGTACCAATCTGTTGCCCTTATTACTCCCAATGCTTCATTTACAAGCTAACAGAATATCGTCTTCTAATGTGCTGTACAATTTTCCAACTCTTAATTCTTCGCAAATTACATTTTAATCTATTTTATTGTAAATAGAAATAATTTATGTAGGGAATTTCATGAGTAACTTTGAGTAATTTATTTATTGGTCATTTTACACATTCAGAATATATTTTATTCAGTTGGTTATAGTTCCATGCAGCAATTTTGTTTTTTTCTATACTTAAAATGAAATTTTTCGTTAAATATTAGTAAAACTATTCATCTATAAAAGTAAATATTTTGAAAAATAATTTGAAATATTATTTAATTAACCGATTGGCCAATTTTAACTTTAAAGAAGGAAATGATTGACTCATAATTACAATAGAATGAACTTATTTTCAGAATTTGTAAAAAAAGATCATAAGAGGTGTCATCCTTCCTGAACGAAAATATTATTCGGTATATAATTATGTAAGACTAATTTCATTGATATTTGAAATTGGTTTATTACAACACTGAGTAGTTCTAAGAAATTTTTTAACATATCAGCATTCTGGAATTTGAATATTTTTTTATGCACTCAACCAATTGCTATATATACTAAAATCATTTTGCTTTTTTCTCTGAAATTACTTTAAACGTTTTTATTTACTTTATTAAAATACTTAAATTACTTATATATCCATAATACTTTAATTGTGAAGATAGTTTCTTTTATAAAGCATTTATCTACGGCAGAAACTTACGCTTCTTTATCTAGTAATTTTGAAAAAAAAAAAATTGCAGTTCTCTTTTTGGAATTACCGATGATAAGATATCCTCTAGAGAAGATTTGAAGTAATTGCTATTAAAACGTTGATATATAATTATGAATTTATGATCACACCTACAGTTTGATCTATCATCAACCCCTATTTGCAACGCATGAGCTGAAAATAACCTACCTGAGGCACAAGTCCTCATCGGTTTTTCAAACATCGTCAATCCTTCCCCACAATCTTTGCATAACTTATAATGGTTCCACAAGCACCATTCTCTGCACATCTAAAAAGCAGACGAACATAAATCAGTAAAATATAATGAACAGTGCGAGCAGCCTAACAATAAGAAAAGATAATTGTTTGTAAAAGTACTTCTTGTGAACGAGGTCCAGTTTTATTGTTCTTTTTCCATAAATTTTCGTAATCTGTGCAGTTAGTTTTATAAGGAGATTCGAGAAGGCGCATTTCTTCCTGAAAATGAAATTTTAAAGAATCAGAACTATAAATAAATAATCGAAAAATTATAATAATGTAAAACACAAGATTCACATTTATGTAGTCTGACCATGTAATTTCAGACACTCAACAAGTATGTCCATGAACCAAATTCTCTAAAGGACAGAAGAAACATAAAAGTGCAGAAAAGATGTTTACAAACTAAAATTCAAATCTATTTGGGATCATACATAAAATAATATTTCTTTCTCATTTCACTATTTTCCTTTGAAGAGCATGGTCATGGAGAGAAAAATAATGCATTTGTATGAGCAATTTTACTCATTAGAAAATAATAGTTTCTATTTTTTTACTTTTAAATAATGATAAGGTTGTAATTGTTTTTTTAAAAAAAAGATATATTATCAATTTTAATACAAAATTATATTCTTATTATACATTCTCAAAACTAATACTCTTCTTAATATATATTATATTCAAAAATTGCTTTCTTATTATTATATGCCTCCAAAAATTATATTTATTTTAATATATAATTTTTAAATTTATATTTTTATTATTATATTCTTAATTTTTTCATTCCATATATTCTTATTATTTTCCAAAGTATAGCAATATTCTGATTTGTTTAGAATTACATGTAATTCATTTCTCGACTCTGATTCAGAGGAACGAATACGCAAATTCGAGATACCTTCTCCATTCCACGTAATAAAAAAGAGGTGTGTCCCAAGAAAGTTTGATTCGACGCCTATCATTCAATTTATTTGTAAATGACATCCCAGAATGTTCCCTAACAAGCTTCAATATGTATGATGATGATACAGATATATTAGATGAATTCCGATCAAACTTCAAACATTAATTTTTGCTCTTAAAATTCATTTAATAGTTCTTTGAAATTTATTCGATAATTCGAAAATGGAAACAAACGTGGATAAAAATTAATGCAAATTTATTTACCAAGAAAAGAGGAATTCCCCCACACACCAATCTTCTATAACACAACGATTCCATTGCCTGAGACAAATAATTATCTAGGAGTTCCTCTAGGCAAAAAACCTTACACGGAAACCACACATTTTACAAACACACGAAAAGTTCCGATGTCTATCTAATAAAACGCACCCCTCAATTAAACGGAACTCTACAATGAACTTAGAAAATAAAGTGCTTATTTGCACCTCTGTTTTCACCTAATTTTGACTTATGCATGTCCGTTGTAGGCCTAAGTCAGTAAATCTAATATTCAAATGTTTGAAAATATAAAAAGGATCCACTATTAAAATGATTGCGAAGTCCAGGTGAGTTATACGTAGTAAAAAAATTTTAAGAGCCATCAAATTAATCACCTTCAATAAACACATTCAAAAATTATCCATAAAATTCCATGATTCGTTAAGTCAAATGGACAACTTCAACATTAATAACCTAGAAAACTACCCACTCTATCCTATAATTAAAAAGACAAGATAAATCCTCTTGGACTCCTACGGGACTCCTTAAAAAATTTTCTCTTGAATTTTTGTTATGAATTTGCACAGTTATTTTAATTAAACACTCTCTTTATTTTAAAATTAATCTTTTATCTATGTCAAAACTAAATCAAACATACGTCGAACATGCTCCACCCACCATACTTATACAATCTTAGCTCAAAAAAAGGACAGCGAATAGCCGTCGAATAAGCAGCTCCCCTCTAACGAATAGGAAAGCAGCTACTTAACATTGGACTTCAAATCCATCTCACACCAAAACTGCATCTTATCACCCTTGGTCACTCACTACATCAGCAACCAATAGCATATCGTAACTACTACAGGAATAACTAATAGGAAAACAGCTATTCAACACTGGAAGTCCAATCCTTCTCACACCAAAACTGCATCTTTGCAGCCTTCGTCACTCACTTCACCAACGATACCTTCTCTAATAACAACCAATAGCAAACCAGCCTCTCCAAATACTCGAAACAGCAAGTTCGAAATCCATCAACACCAAGCTGCATCACAATTTTTCAAAATCCGGGCAAGAAGAGTGATTCTAGCCTGGATCTCGAATATGATCTTGATCTTTATATATATATATATATATATAAAAAGAGAAAGAAATATATAACTGCTTTATTTATTACATTTTTAATTAAATTTTCAATATTTACACGTAATTAGTCCATTTCAGGATTTTGGCTTAAGCTTAATTTCTTTCTGGGATTAGTTTGTTTCAATACTGCATTTAACAGATTGAGTTTTAATTTCTCTGATTCTAATTGTATATTTCACTTTTAATTTCCCATTTTAATTTTTGTTTCATCCAAAATGCCATTAAATGCATTTCCAACCAAGAATGCAATTCGCAACGATTTCGAAAGCTTCATTTTAAAACAGAAACACAAGATCTACCAGTTTTATTAGCTTTAGAAACAACACTAGGGCTAACAAACTCAACTGGTGTAAGGTACATAAATCATCCGTTTTATCTCCAATGAGTAGATTTTTATTTCAATTTTCCTAATGGTACAAAAAAAGTGAAAATAAATATCTACTTATACGGCTATACCAGATACTTGTACGGCCATCAGAATACTGCACAATGAAATGAAACTCATCTGAAAGGACGACATTGTGCCACTCCTGTAACCAACTTTGTCGTTCGGCACACCAGAGGCGCCGTCTCTCACTATGCTACATTGTTAAGGAAAAAAGAATTAATGGTCGTGATGCTGATAGTCCATGCTGCTGCAAACGTCGTCGCATCGTACGAGCGGATACTGGGTGAACTGCAAACATGCCCATTTCTTGACAAGTGATCAGTTATGTAGTTGTGCAGTTTTGTAGGGCTGATCTCACAAGATGTCTATTATCTCGGACGTTAGTGATGAGATGACATGGAGATCCAGAATGTTATTTAGTATGACCCTCAGCTATCTGTTGATTCTTTATATGCATGACAGTGTTTGAATTTCGACTTTGACGAGCGATATCATGAAACGATAATCAACACTCTCGACAAGCAACAATGCTGCCTTAATTGAATTCCGACATTTACTAGTAAACAATTCTTCTTCTTGCTCGAGGTATAACATGATATTCTGAGCCACTTCTGACCTTATGAAGTGCTTTCCAACTTAGAAATTCCCTACACAACTTTCCTTTTATGCAGTGCTTCATATGTCTTTTCTCCGTCTTACATCATCTAAATGCGCTGAAATACTAATCATTTGCATATCCTAACTTCTTCCTTTTATGTGATTTTGACACTCATTAGATCATTCCTTCCCGGTGTTGCAATTTTAATAGCTAGCAGTGCATATCGTTATGCGAAACCGTTTAACTGTAATTTGAATTAATCTCTTCTGGTTAATAAAATACTGTCTTTCGTATTTGAATTTAATATAAGTTTATTTCATAATTAGTTTCGTTACAAATTTATGAAAATGAAAGTTAAAAGTATTCCTGCAACTAAAATCTTTTGCAAGTTAACTGTTTATAAAGGATATATAGTATGAATCTTTTAATGTCTATTATTAAATATTGAAATAGTTTGATTAAATCGGAAGAAATGTCAAAATTCCAAATATTTAATACTTGACTTCACTATTTTTAAAATTACTTTAATTTTTAAAATTACAATTTGAAATAATTTCTGGAACCATATGCACACTCTGAAATACTCAACAAAAATTAGGAAAATAAAAAGAAAATATATATCCCGTTGCAAATGATACCGAAACAGTGAAATGGAATCTGAACTATGTATGGAGAAAAATAAAAGTATATTTCCTTTTTTGCATCAGAACAATTTTTAAATAAAGCTAATTTAAAATAAAAATGTAGGTAAACAGAGATAGATTAAAATGGTTGAAAAGCAAATTACGAATAAATAACCACACACCATCTCCTTTTATCTAGTATGTATCATATATTCAGATCAATTGTATTTTCAATGTAAAATATCCTTTACTAATTTTCCTTTACGTATATTTTCGATTTCTGCCTTGTTTGTATTAATATCTATTTTGTGTTGTGTAAAATAATATTTTATTATATTTCTCCCGCATCAAAAACGCAGTATTTATCTTTAGCACGCTGGCTACTTCTTTATTTTGTTATGAGTGGAAACAGGTTTTCGCGGAGAGACGCTCCTTGATGTACTGCGTTTTCAGCATTATGCTGTTGGCTGTAGTTAAAAAATCTCTTTGTTTCAGTTACAAAGGTTTTACTCCTGTGTTGACTATGTATTTTTCACAAAGAATTTAAATGTACAGCTGTTTTGAAAAGTGTACTCACCATCCGGATGTTTAAAATGTACAAGCGATTTTTCTCTAAAAACACCCCATCTGTTAAAGGAATAATTGGAACGAAAGGAGAATGGACAGACAAAAATATCCGTGGCACTGCCCAAGGGTAAATTGTATCCTCTTCTCGGATATTTGTAGTAAAAGTGAACAGGCTTTTATCGGATCCAACAGATTCATCTAAAAGGTAAAAAAAACTCTTTACGTCCAAAAATGTTTATATAAAATATGAATTTATAATTTCAATCTGGAGAAAGGCGCTTTGATTCATTCAACGATTAAAGAATCTCCAAAGCACTTTTTAAAATATAAAGTTTTCTGAACATCTTTTCCTGCATATCCCTAAGCGATCAATCAACCAACCAATTAATGCTCCAACCAACTAATCAATAAATCAAAATTCCACTTTCCTATACCTTTGGTGGAAAAATCTGTTTCTACCCGACGCATTGCATGGAACAATTTTATTCTATTTGGTTTGTTAAACATTTATTTAAGTATGATTTTTTAAAGATATTACTGATCGGAATACTTCTATATCGTTATAGATTTGTTACATAATCTTAGAGAAGCTGACTAAAATGCTTTCGAAGATTTGTAATGTAGTAAAATAAAAATTGCCTTATTTTTTCCCTTTTAGGTGATTTTATTGCTCACAGTTTAACACATACATTGATCTGGATTTAAAAATTTAATAAGGGGAACCATAATGACTAATATTATGGTCGTGATATTGAAATAGCTGTTAGTCACAATCTTCAATGAATGGATTAATTGAAATAGCATCAAACAAAAAAAATTGGGGAAATAAGAGGAGATTATTTACAAGTACAATTGTATAGTAAAAATAATGATAAACAATGGATATTAAACTTTATTTGAAGATTTTTTTCTAACTTCTTTAAAATGAATTGCAAAATGACATGTTTTGCTAAGTGTCTCAAGCATTTATATATAGTCATATTAAATAAAATTATTATAATTTAAAAACAAACTAACAAACATGTGATCTGTTATAAATTCGACTAAAATTGTAAGAACGTATTAAATTTATCTTAGAACGTATTAAATTTATCTTAGAACGTATTAAATTTATCTTAGTTATACTTACTAGAATTTGTGGTGTCGACCTCCTCGCTGCTAAAAATTTGAAGATTTGTAGAATAGCAGGTTATGTACGTAAGTCTTGTAAAGTCGTAAATAAAAGTTGTTTTCATTTTGCTAAAAAAACATAAAAATAATCATTAATAAAAGTCATTACCTTGTACTTATCAAATATTAACTACTTAGTTTTGGTGTCATAAAATTTGAATAATTGTTTCGCAATTAATTAAGAGTCTCTTTTCTTTCAATCATTTTAAGAAAAAAAAGAAATTTTGACGAAAAATCACAAGTTCCAAACAGATATTCGAAAGCTCATTTTCTTTTTGTTTTCATAATTGCTTCTATAAAAAGCCATGATTTATATTTAGATAAACATTGCTTTCCGCTCTAAAACAAGAAAAAAAAATGATGAATTCAATCCTATTTTGTAAATGTTAACTGGACAATATGGTTAAAAGTAAAATTCTACATAATATTGTAAAAAAATTGAAACAAAATTTATTAGCTAATTTTATTTTGGTAGGGAACGGCAAACAAAACCATTCTTAAATCAAGTAAACTATTTATAGTGAAGCGAATAAGTACAATTGAAACATAAACAGCTGGACAAACTATGACGGTAAAATACAACATTGATTTTAAATTTAAATAAACTGTTTTAATAAGAAATATTAAATCAATAACCGTAAATGGTATTGCATGCAAAATAATGACGAAAGAGTAATAGGAGAAGGCTGTTAAGTTCACCAGGAACTCTCTCTGTCGGTGCGTAGTGTAACCATTTACTTTTGTGTTGCAACAATGATGTATGGAAAATACAGTTCGTTTATGTATGCGATAATTTCTTGTTTTACCCTGAATTTCGGTTCTCAGGAAATCCAGATCTCTTACTAATTTATTTCTTGGGAATTTAAGTCAAAGAAGCGTTAGTGAAAACTTATTCTGGGGATCTTTCCGGGAGTTCCATTTGTTCCTTAAAAAGTTATACTCACCAACGTTACGACACTATGCTTTTATTTTAGCTTAGTTTTTTTTTTTATTCTTCGTTTTAACATGAATCCAGAATCCATCGACCAGAACATCATCGCTTCATCACGGTTCCACAGTCTAGGTAAGTGTACAATTCCTTTATCACCCAAAACAATTAAATTAAAATATGTGACCTTTCTGCGTCTCACGCTTAAATTTTAAAGAAAAATGTTTCAATAAGACTTATTTATCATAAATATTTCGTGATCTCTTGATTTAATTAAATACTGTACTAAGGATATTAAAATGAAAATAAACCCTAATTAGCGTATTAACTCGTATAGAAGATCACTTTGGTCCTATGTGACCAGAAATGAAGAATATGTTTTCAATTAACTCAATCTGTTAGAAAGGATTAACATTAAATTATTCGACCTAGAGTGGTGGTAATTTAAATTTTAGATAAGGATGATTTGATTTTGTAAAGGATACTTCTGAAAATATCCACATGTGAATGTATTAATTTTGCGATGTATTTTATAAGTTTTAAGTTTTGTTAACAAGGAACGAACTTAATATTTTATATATTACGTAATTGTGATTTTAGTTCCGTTTAAAATTCTCTGAAATGGAGAATCCAATTGTGTTTACCATGATATATATACTATTGTTGCATAACAGTGTTAAACTTGTTTGTCCAATATTTGATATTCAAATTTTAAAATCACTCTAATGTATTTAATTGAATTTAAAAAGAGTGATTTTACTAAACTTCATTTATCAGTTGCAAATTGTTTATGTATATGTGTTCAGATATCTTATGCGAAAAGGTTTTTCTTTCCTGTCATTCTGAGTCAATCTAATAACTTCTTTTGTGCGAAAAAGACAATTGTTGTTTTGTGTGTCTCTCATACTATAATTGTAGATTCTTACATTTATCTTTTCTTTTGCGAAATATAAATGAATTTTAATAGTTTTAAACTTTGCGATAATTGTTTCCTCTGTTTGAGGTAATTATATTGTTTCTAATGTATTTTTACTTTATTCGTCAATCTTCAATAAAATGCATCTCAGTAGTCGACCGCTGAATCCCTCTCAAATTGACATACATTTATAAGCTATTCAATACATTACGCACATGAACCAAAAATTAATTGTTTTAGTTTCCAAATTTTCGGGGATGGTGACGTTATTGTGAAGCAGTTATTGCTAATAGCAAGAGCTAATAGCAAGTAAAAGGAAGTTGCTAAATTAGCCTCTTGAGACAAAAGAAAATGTGGCCATCGCTGAATGGAAACTATGTAGCTGAGAGGAGCAATGATTTTTATTAGAGCGGTAAAATTCATTAATTGACATTTCTGAACATTCCAAGCATTCACTAGTTGACAGATTGGAACTAAATGTTGAAAACGCAATGCAACTTCAAATTCTGACGTCACGCACATTACAAAACACGAAAAATTTAGAGATTTCGCGAGCAGAAATCATGCCTTTGGAAAAATGATTTTTCAGAGAAGTTACCACAACACAGTCTTATAGATGGTCATACTACCTCCTCCTACTCGCGAGTTTTATCGTAAGTCTTTTACTCGAAAAACAACATCCAACTCTAAATAAGGCACCTTACTGATTTTCACTCTGCTATCAAAGAAGCCTCTTTCGAAGGAGCGAACATGGACTTTTCTTCCAAAACTGTGAGGGAGATAAGTGAAATTCAGATCTCCGAACGTTTAAATGTTGCGAATACTCGCAGAAAAAGTCCATTCACATGCGTGGTAAGTTTACATGTTTGGGAATTCCCTCGTGAATGCGTTTATGTCCACGTTTACGTTTTACAATACCTCAGCCTCGTCAAGTCACATGCTAATTTTAAGGTGGAGTTTCTAGTAATTCTTCCGTTGATTATATGAAATATGTGAGAAAAGATTTGAGGTCTAATTTTGGTGTCAAAAGGAACCATTCCCAAATTTTATGCAGACGATTGAGGAACTTTAATTTTAACTGGAAAAAAATTAGAAGCAAAATGGCCATTATTTCCCTCTCCTGTTATCATTGATAATGGTGGCAATATTTTAATTCTCGTATTTCCGATCAATTTTACAGATTTCCCTACGAACACTCTTGTTGACTCTGATGCTTCCGTTTCTCTTTTATAAATATGAAATATTGTTTTTGCAAACATTGAATTAGATGTTGCTTTCTATTTATGAATGGCCATGCTGAGATGCATTCCGTTGAATTTAATTAATTTTACCTACATTTACCTACACTTTTTTGTTGGATGAGGTATGGTTCTGCAATGATGTAGAGAAAATATAGTCCCTTTAAACAAGTGGAAATTTTTTGTTTTTGTTTTTCTCTGAATTTCTATTAACACGAAAGTAAGTTTGAGAATTTGTGTCCTCATAATCTTTTAGGAATATCAGATAAATAAGTGCGAGTTATAATACTTTCATGAGATATTTCTCTAAACTATTGTATTGAAGTTTTTATTTGGGGGAAATCCATTCTTTAATGGGGAAATGGGAGGGATCTCTTACCCTTAAAAGGTTATGCATGTTAGCCCTTACATAATTATACACTTAAATTTTTTTTCTTTAATTGGTTTTCTTCATTATTTGTTTACAAACATTTTTTAGAAATAATCGGCTAGAACATGACACATTTATCATAAAAAAATCATTTCGTGGACTCCCTTCAACAAAGTTCTGTATTAAGAGCATTAAAATGAATAAAGAGTAATTAGAACTTTACTTTGTAATAAAGATGGATCATATGTACACAGACATATAAAAAGCGCACAATAGCAATTCAATAGAAAATACTGATTTAATGGATCCATTTAAAGAGAATAGTAACGATGAACTCTAAAAATGTAAACATAATATGTACATTGTTGATCCTAGGATATAGATCTCTCCTCTATGTTTCCTGAATTTACTTATTTGGCCCTAATTTTCGAAAAAACGAAGAGAAGTACTTAGCTAGTAATAATATTTGCAGAGTCATTTTGAATACCACGTTGAAAATAATTTTTTGAATATCGATTAAATACAGGAGACGGCGTATCTCGTCTAAAGTATGAGAGTCCTGGGATCGTGGGAAAAATATTCAGAATATATTTTAGCTCTTGACCACGAAAGGTGGAATTTTCATGCGTCTGACATAATTTTTTCTCCTGACCTCTTAAGCGGGATAATAATTGTGTGGTTTATTTAGAGATCCAATATAGTAATAAATAATTTATAAATAGTAATTTGTGCACATGATTGGCGCGTAGTAATTACAATAAATATAGAGAAAGACACGGCTCTATCATTCTTCTTGAACCTTTGGATTAATATTTACTATATACCAAAAATAAGATCTAAGCATGCGAAACGCAATTTCTATCAATATCTTGAGTTGTTGCATATGTACAACTATTGGTATGAGAGATTGTTGGGTATTATTTTGAAAGGTACCTATAAACAGTATTTTTATCAGACTCATTTTTATAAATGTTGAAAATGTTAATATTTATACCTCTTTACATTCGTTTGGACACAAGGAACCTCCCAACTCCAAGAGTCTGCACTATTTTCACTTATGTTGTAGATATATATTTCCATCAAGGCATCTCGAACTTCAACTGAAGAATTACTCGCAAAATATCCAAGTTTGGGTATCTAGATATAATTCAAAATATTTTTATGACATAGAAACATTTTCATTAGACTAGTTCTTAAAAAGAAGTATAAATTGAGTTATTAATATTTTATAAGATTATTCTGAAGAATATCCATTAATTTTAATATAAACAATTACTTTTAAATTACAAGCATTTCTTCTTGAGGAGGCTGATATAGATATATTTTATTGAACCACTCTCATAAAATTGGTTTATAAATTGAGTAAAAAAGTTTAAAGGGGTGCTCGCATTTCCGCATACTGACATCTCGAGACCTTATATACTTATCTGAGTTGTAGGTGTTGGTACTATAGAGCAGCCTGAAATTCCCCACAACTGGCCGTCCGACTATATAACACAACTTGAGATGGGGTTCAGTCAAGATATAAAAATAACAATGTAAGTATATACACTCCCTAACAAAACAAAAACAAAAACAAAATCCGACACATCAAGAAGGAGTGGCCCGATTGTAATGAAATTTCGTATCCAAAGACATTTGGACCGAACATGCAAATGATTGAAATTTGGTGTCCAATGAATGAATAGCGGGAGCTACAGCGCATCAGAACTGCGCACTCAGCAGGTGTATATAAGAAGCGATTCTCAATCTGATGGTCAAATTTCCTGTTTCATTGCGATTTATGATACCTTTCAACGACTGAGATAATGCCTCGTCGCAGGATTCAAGCTCATTACGAGCTACTGTCAGAGTTTGAAAGCTGTCGTATCATCGGATTGAAAGAGGCAGGTTGGGCTAATCGGAGAATCGCTCGTCCTATGGGTCAAAGCGATTAGAATGGGTGGACACTGGCAGATTTCGGCGTCATGGTGGTAGCAGTCGATCTAGGGCCGCAGCAGTTCGAGAGGACAGAGTGATTGTCAGATCAGCTTTCACAGCTCCTGATTCATCTTTATCAATCTTTAGCTATTCAAACCGGGCAAGAGTCCAACGTGACCTTCACAGACGGCTGATAGAGCGAAATCTAGGCTAGTACCGACCGCTACGCCATTTGTCACTCACGCCTGCGCGCTATCGAATCAGATTACACTGGTGCGTGGCTCAGGTTGGAATGATGATGACTGGAGACGTATAGTGTTTGGCGACGAATCCCGCTTACAACTGTGTCCTGACGATCAGGGACGTCCTGTGAGAGACGTCCATAGCAGCTTCCCGATCCTGCTTTCATCATTACATGCCACACAGGCCCTTAACTAGGAGTTATGGTCTGGGATGCCCTTTCCCTTGATAGTCGGACCCTTTTGATTGTCATTAGAGGCACATCTACAGCACAGCAGTACGTCGATGACATTCTGAGACATGTTTGGCTACCTTTGCTTTTGCAGTACCCTGGCCTTATTTTTCAGCAAGATAATGCCAGACCACATACGACATATGTTCCTGTGAACTGTCTTAAAGCTTGTCAAACACTTCATTGGCCAGCCAGATCTCTTTTCAATCTAGCATGTTTGGGATATGATGGGAAAGGGGACTGCTTCTACCAGAGAATGTTGAAAACCCATCCCGACAATTGGAGCAAACGTGACAAGAAATACCTCAGGAGACCATCAGGAAGCTTTATATCTCTATTCCATGGCGTGTGGCAGCTCGCATCCTGGCTTGAGGTGGGTCAATACTTTATTGATCTCGTTACTTTATAAGTATGAAACTCTGAAAAAAATCATTAAATTTTTCTGAAATTTTAATCAATTTCTATTCTGTACATAACGTTCCTATCCGCCAATTTTTGTTTCCATCGGACAATTTCTTATGGGTGCGATTTAAAGTAAGAACATATTCACTTTAAATAGTTGAGTATTAACTATCAGGAAAATTCGAATCGTAGGCTGCTTTACAATATCTGAAAAAATGAATAGGTATTAATTGAGAAGAATCACAAGAAAGGCAAGAGAATAAAAATCTCTCTAAAACATAATTTCTTAGAAAAAGAAAAAGAAAGCTATACCATCTCTTTGAATTTTGAATAAAATCTCTTTTCATTAGAATTATCAGGTAATAAAGCCATTAGTCTATACTTTGAGTTATTCAGCATAAATACTAGTTTTTCCTCGTCCATCAAAAAGGCAACTCCTTTCATTAGCGTAACTACCACACTGTTTCATTTTCTTGTTTTGACCTAAGCATTATGGTTTCAGTTTGAATCAGATCGTAGTTGAACGCACTGAAGGGTCATAATGTAATGAAGTTTGAAAGTAGCTGGTGGTTTTTGCCGAAGGTTGTAATTCCTTCTGTTTTCATTTTAAACTTTCGGGAATTGCTGTTTTGCTTGTTCCCTTATCTTGTCTCTGTTGTTGAAATCTGCTTGGATTTTTTCATTAAGGAAAGTAATTCTTTTGATAGCTTTTGACGACTTCGTTTTGTTATCAAAAGGCAAATCGAAAAAATTTGTTTGAAAACTTCGTTGAAAGGATTAATTTATAAACATTGAGCTTCCATGACGGTGTATACCAATTTTTCTGGGCTATACGCGAGTTATTCTATAATTACTTAAAAAATAGAAATTAATTCTATAATTACTTAAAAAAAGAAAGTTTGAACCAACATGAATTTCATTAAGGTTGGTCATTTTTATATTTTTCATGCAGCACATTAAATTAATTAAATTTATTTTTTTATATCACCTGAAAGGAAAGTAGATGAAGGTACTTACTCCTCTTTTAACAAGTGATGCATCCAAAACGCTTGAACTGCCTCTATTAAACAAAGGCTCAACCTCAAACATAAATACTTGTAGTTTGTTAGTTATAAAAGTACTGTCTGTTCTTTCAAGTACTCACTTCTCGATTACAAGTATTGTCTGTACTTAGTGAAGAAGTCGACCGTCTATATTTTCCATTGTCAACAAATCCATCAGTCTCAGTTAACCAGTTAGTCTTGTTTTTAATTTCGCTTTTTAACTATAATTACGTCCTCTTCTCATTCGGATTCATCGGACATGGCTCTCGTGTAGAGATGACCCACTGCATGTTTCAATGAACCACGCTCATTTTAAGAGCAATTTTTTTTTAAATAATTGAGTAAAAATTAAAAGAAAAAAGCCAAGAAAGCAATTATGTGTGTTTACACCTCAATCTTTCATGCTAATCTCGAGTTGTACGTGGCGCTGTTATGGCGAGGTGGAACGGTGTTTCCACATTCTTATACTTCAAAATGCAGCGTTATCATTGAAAAAATATTAATTTAAATGTGTGCTCAATATATCTTCTAAATATCTGACGCAAATATCAATGTCGTTATTTAAATATTTTTATGTGTTTGTACGCAAATAAATATTCATAATATATTTAAAAAAGTTATTATTCAATTTAATATCGAAGGAGTATTTATATTTCTGATCCTTATATACTTAAAATTAAAATTTCTAAATAAACTTACAAATAAAAATAAATTAAATGTTTCCTCTCCATCGTAATTTAAGAAAAAGTTATAAGTCTGTATGGAAATATTTCCTGAACATTTAGGAATAAATCAGAAATGGATTCAATAAATTCGAAATAATGTAAAGAAGAGACGTTATTTAAGGAAAATTTGATTTGCATGTAAAAGATTATAAAAAAAAGATAAAGTTAGCGTAAAATCCATTAGAGATGTAAAATATTTTACAATAAGAAACTTATTTACAAAAACCATAAATCTTGTTTATATTGGTGTTAATATAGTAGCTATAAAAATGTAAGATAATTTTGCTACTTAAATGACCAAAAATAATTTAAAAGACAAATAAAAAAATTACCACTAAATCTGAGACATTGTGTTTGCAAAAATATGGATGTTTTTTGCAAAACTCTGTCAAATTGTATGGTGTTTGACATAAATGTGGATATTCGGTACAAAATTTCTCTCGCTTGACACTAAAACAAAGGAACATGATTCTTATTAGAGAACAGTAATAAATGAAAATAATACTTTTCTGAAGAAAATGTAAGGTATCCGACTACGTTAAAAACTCAAATTTCGGAGAAAACACCGATTTTTTTTGTTTATCCATTAAAATATTTGAAATCTTCTCTTTCTAAAGCTACCTTCCATTTGTAGCTACGGTTCACAGAAATCAATTTATAAATATTTAAATATCAGACATTTCCTTTGTTTTCTGAACAAGTTTTAACTTTAAATCCATTTTCTGAAGAATATAGTTTCAGTTTTTTTTACAATTTTTGAAAGGTAATAATTCGAATGATTGCTTTCTATATATTGATGGAATTCAGTGGAAATGATTTTCATAATATTCTGAAGATCCTGAACTAGGATTTTTGTAATGTATGGTATATAAGTGAATTTATTCTCCTTTTAATGCATAAGAGTGGAGGAAATTTTTGAAAAAAACAAGTGTTGTTATTTCGACTCAATCTTAATAACTCTTCAAATAATGTAAATTATGAAAAAATCCTAATTCAGGCCCTGTACAGGTGTCATATCAATACATATGATGAATAGCAATGCTATAGAAAGATTTTTTTTATGAAAGGAGAATATTTCGAAAATGTGCTATTTTTTTTTCTTATTTTATGCTAAGAAATTGCATTTTAAATTTGTTGTTGTTGTAATAAAACGTTTGAAATGCTTTTTTATGTAGATTCTAATTCATATGATACTAAATATAAAAAAAATTATTTATTTATGCGTTTTTTCAAAATCAGGGTTCCGAATGTTGTTGGATACCTTAAATCACAACATATAAAAATAAAGTATAGGAAATTTATAAATTTGTTATGTTGAATATAAAAATATTAGATGCATTATAATTGATTTTACCCAAAGGAGAAAAAAAGTTTTTTCTTTCCAAACTGTAAGTTTAAAATGTAACAACAAACAATTCACCTATTTTAAACTTTTAAAACTTTTTCATAGATTATTGTATACAAAACATTCTTTTACAATATTACATTAGTTTTCTTGTTCAACTGTTTTTAAGAAATGCAAAATATTAGTACAAAATTATAAAATATTTTTCTTCAATTCAAGAAAAAAATATTTAGTCCAATTTGAGTTGTTTCAAGAGAAAGTATTTGCCTACGGTTATATTTTAATTTGAAATCATTTTTGCGTAATTTTCTTAAATTAATAAGATGAATCAGCATAGTATTATAACTTAAATAATTTGCGAAAATTATTTGTAGAGTAATTTGTATATAGAAAGGAATTTTCAAGTACACCACAGCTGGAAAATTACATCATCATATTTTACCATATAAAAATATTAAAACGGTAGATTCCTATGAAAATTGCTTTCCAGGAATTTCTTAGTGATTTTCTAATTCTCTTTAATTTCCCGTCTTTGTAGAAAATTTAGCTTAATAAACTGAATAACTTTGACAATTCCTAGACCAATAAGATTAAAGTATAAAAATTTTAATTCACATTTAAGCAAATAATAATTTATTGAAATAATTATTAATGATTACATCTTAGAAAAAATTTTGATTATTGTAAAGGAAACAAGGAAATTAAATATTTTCTTATTTTTATCTTTATTTCACTTAAAAAATTTAATGAGGCTCTAACCCTACACTTTCAAAATTATTTTACAAATTTATATTTGATATTAAAAAGAGATTATGTAATAATTTGAATATTACTATTCTGAATTTCCTGCTCTTTGCATTTTAAAACACATTCGATGTCGAAAGCTTATATAATCTGAGACTAATATGATTAGTGAATTATTTTTCACTAATCAATCTGTTTAGGGAGAGAAAAGTGGATATATTTTTATCTACGTTCATAAGCGAGTAAATGAATGTAAAGTTTATTGGCGCAAGAGTCAGATATGGCTATGCTGCACCAAACAAGATTAAACTGTAATCTAGACTGGAAATTGAAAAAAGATAAAAATCGGTTAACAAGAAGGATGGTTGAAAATAGAGATGGATCGCTAGGGTAACCCGGAGGCCCGTCACCCGTGTTTACCAAAGACTGTAAACTCCATGGAAAAGAAAAAAAAAAGATCACTATCGTGCCTTCGTCTATGTTTGTAAAGAAGAGAACGAATATGTTTCATAAGTATCTTTTTGACAATAAATTGCTTTATTAAAGTAAATTGATGTAACCATTTCATGAGCACATTTGTTAATTAACGTCAAAATATATTTGACTCAGATTCACCGGATTGTCTTGATCTGCAGCATTTTGCTTCTAATTCGAAACACGAATTACTACAGCGGGGAGCTGTCGGCATCATTTTGAGTTGTTACCGTCAATAAGACCTGGATTCTCATCATTATTCACCAAACCAAGAGAAATGGATTGCTTCTAACGAATATTCTCCACAGATGACTAAGACGATCTCGAAAGCCAGAAAGATAATAGGAACCGTTTTAATGAAACAAAAGGCGTCGTACTCATTTCTTACTTAAAGGAAGGGAAAACGATCAATGGTCAGTGATAGAATGAGTTACACCATTCCCATTTCTCATTCTCAATAGCCCCTTTCTTACTATTGGCCATTGTAACATAGTAGTCTTATTTGTGAACTTGCTGCCGACGTCGTTTCCATTGAGCCCAGTTTTCTCTAAAGACCCGCCGAGTAGTAAACATTAAGGTTTTGAGGTCCCAAGTCCTCTTGATGGAGTGGAGTGAAATTTTGGTACGAAGTCAACACAGGTGCCGTTGTTTTCTCATGACTGATATTTAAAATTATGAGATCGGTGTCCTATAGCCCTCGTGTTGCTTTCAAGTGGGAAATTACTGAGCAATCAATCAAAATCTCCTTCATAATAAGAAAAGTCTTAGAACACCTTCGTAGGTTATACTTTTTTGAACAAAGTTGGAATGCAGTTTAGCGTAACCAGCCTTGGCGACAAGAATTATTTGGCAATATTTTGTCAATTGTGGCTACCCTGCTCTCTCTACACTGCGATGGCTTTAGGCGAGGCAACCCTTTCAAATATGACATATGATTTCGGATTTCAGTTAACGAGCGTTTTTTTTTATATATGTATATATACTTTTCTCTAAAATTTTTTTTCTCCATTTGGTTGCTTTAGGGTGGACAATTCTTTCGAATTTGCCACATAAATCGGAATTTCAGTTCCCCAGCTTTTTTGTTTTGTTTTATTCCTCTGGCTGGATAATTTTTCTCTCGCTGCATTAAACACTACAGTCTCACACTCACGGAGCTGTGATTGATGCTTTTTTTTTAAGTCAATCACGAATAGTAGATTTTTGCGCCTCCGTTTCCAAACCTAAACTTTGCATATTTTTGTTTTTTAACCAATCAGAAGTTATGATTTTTGGCGCTTCCGTTGCTGAACGTAGACTTCTCAGAGTTTCTAGAACATTCTTTATTGTCCGTTACTTCATTTAGAAACATTTTCAGTTCTGTCGTGTTTCACTATTGCTGTCCTTCCGTGGTTTTCCTTTTTTTGTTGCTCACGTTTTTTATTTAATTTCTCCTGTTGGATTGAATTTGTGTTTCTGCGTTTTTAACCTGCTCAACAAACACTAATTCTCCGTTTATTCTCTCAAGTACAGGTTTCATGGCTGCGAGAATGACTTCGACAGAGATAAGTGAATGTACTTTGCAATTTTTGTCTGATTTACAGAAGGAAGGAAAGCATCCTTTACTTGTATGGGTTATGAAATTAGGTTTAATTTCGTCCACCTATGCATATCCTAAATGTGGTGATGATGTGAGTCAAAAAATGAATTATTTTCCGCTAAGCGGACTTAAAGGTTCCGTCATAAAAAAAATCGCCAAATTTAGCGATTCTTCAAATCTCGCCAAGTGGTTACGCTAAACTGCATTTTCACCTTGAACACATGAAACAAATTATACTAAAATTTATAAACAATTATACGTTATTTTAAAATGAAACGCTCTATATTTTATATTCATAATATTCATTAAGGGCATTCTTAAATTGCTTTTCATTTATCATTTCCATGAGCAAAAGCAATAGGAAATTTATTTCCATCATCTTTATTTGAATGTCCGTTTCATAATAAAATTTCATTTAGAATACAAAATAGCTAATTCTCGAACACACAAACCGCATATCTGGCACGCTGTACAACATATATTTATTTAATAAAATATATTCTTACGGATTGGTATTGCATAAGGTGACTGCAGGGCTTATTAAAACTTCAGGAAAGGTGAGATCTATGCTCGTTGTTGTGGGATACTTGAAGTAGAGCTCGAAAAATTTGGCTGACTGCCAAGAAAAACAAGCCACGCAAACAATAAAGATGGCGCTTTTAAAGAGTTTCCAAGGTAGATACATTTTCCAAATCTTTCTGTTGTCTAATTCGCTCATTATCAACTTAATACGAGAAGTCGGATACATCCGTGGTGCAGTCCAAGCAATCTTTTCTGTACCTATAGTCTGATGAAAATGTATATAATAATAAATAAAATGGAAAAAGATTATATGCAAAGTTTTGCAAAGAACAGATTTAGCCACCCAAGGAGTGCCATTTTTTATAATTATTATTAAATGAATCAATTAAATATAAGATTTAAAGAAACCGAGATGAAATATCTAGAAATGGACAATAGTAAATTTTCTGTTATTAAAATTAAAAGAAACGATAAATTATTAAATTGAATATATTTAAGGTAAATGTAATTAAAATTACAGCAAATGGAAAAAAAAAGTTAAAAGTGATCTGGTACTCCAAAATATATTTAACTAAAACAATAACCCCTTGAGTGGCTAAAAAAAAAGATTCAGTCACATTTCAATGGTGGAGATAAATATCTTAATAATGCATAATTTTTTAAGTGAGATGCGTATTTGAATCCCTAATTAATCCTCTTATCTTTGAAGAAAAGACCATAGGTAATAAATATTATTAAAATTTGTAGCGTAGTCTTAAAGTTCCATTAAATAAACATTTGAGTGGACTGGGTCGATTTTTTATAAGGCAACATCCTTATTTATGCATGAAACACTAAGCAAACTGTAATTAAAAATAAAAATCCATGTCCTTAGGAACATTTTAAACACCAGGGATTTTAATTAGAAGTAAACAGGTGAACAATTAAAAATATTTCAGTCAATTAAAATCACCTACAAGATAAGAAGATTAAACATCATGAGATTGAAACAAATGACATTAAAATTAAAACCTAAATGTGAGCCGAAAATTTAAAATTTATTGAAAAAATATTAATATGTTGCAAATGTAAAAGTGTAGAACAATACTATGAGTTGTTTTGCGGAAGCCCGACGGCCATTGTAATTCAAATAATCCCATTACATCTATTTCTCAATTTTCAAATTTTCTGCACAAAATGAGCTTGCAACTCTGTAGTGCTATGTACCTTCCCTAATCAGCTAGAGATCCAGTATTTCAAGTTCTGCTTTATATAATATTTTTGTTTTTAGCTGTTACTATGAAACATTTGATTTAATGAATGTTGCTTACGTATGTGAATAAGGGAGAAATAAACATACAATATATGGAAACTCACCAATTAACCGAAATCTAATCATCCGATCCGAAGGCATATTTTAAATGAAATTGGCTTGAAACCCAAACCAACGACGAATTCGAATACACGAACACCATTTGTGTTTTTAAGGTAGAGGAATTATTTTTGACTTGATATGTGAATTTGAATATTTATATTTTTTGTTAAAAGTGATTATAGTAAAACAGATATTAATAAATTACAGAAAAAACTATTTGCGCGTGAAAGAACTCTTAAGAAATTGTTTGTTAATATAGAATTTATAATGAGAGAATCTAAAACCGAAACCAAGTGGAGGAATTTCTTAGTTTAACGAATTTTGTGTGAAGAAAAGATTAAGGTTTTATGAAAGTGCATAGATATGAATTGAACAATATTTTTTAATTAAAAGTAGATGTTGAAACTACTCAAAAGTATTTAGTAAAAGAAACGAGAAACAACTGGACGGTTTTTCAAATTAACGAGCGGAAAAAATAAACTTCAGAGAATGGAAGTTTATTACAAGATACTTCTATGAGAATAGCAAATGAAACTAAAGTAATTAAGGTTTTATTTAAGTGAGAAATCCGTAACTGTAGTATAAGGATTTTCCTTAACAAATAAACATATTATGATTTCGCTATGAAACTGTTAACATACGGAAAACAAATTTCTAAACCCATCATTATTTTGCGATTGAATAAGTTGTTAATGATCTAAATCATTAAATTTTGCTCTATTCAATAAGCGTCAGGGATAAAGTATGGCACAATCTAAAATCTCATCCATTCCTTTCTGTTTCTAGATGTTTCTAGATGTGCAAAAAAGAATCGTATTTTTCTAATGATTCTATCAAATTTTCATAGCAAAAAACTCAACGCGAAACTGATATGGTATTTAATATTGATCAGTAGTTTGATTATCAGAAAAGAATATAGAAATAGGGAAGCAGCAATCTTATTACAAATCTCTATGAAAATGGTTATGGAAATAAGAACTCCTTTCGCAACAATCTAATCACACGAAATAATTATTTTGGAATAGAAATAAATAAATTTTTCGTATGCGAATGCCACAGCAGCTGTTTTAATGATAAAAACTGCTAAATATTGCTTTTTTCGCCGGATGAAAAACACAATTCGTTAACGCATATATTATTTATAACTAAAATAATAAATTCTTTAAAAACGAATGGTTGCTGTAATGGTTGTTTGAAGAGGCCTGAAACTATAAAAACCTATTGGGGAAAATTACTTTGAAGAATTCCTAAGCCATCATTTCATCATTATTCGATTTAAAGATACTGGGCGATGTGTAGCCATGAAATTTAAGGTGTTATTGATAGTTAAAATTTGTAGAGGAGCTGATATTTTTATAGGGTTATGAAAAGCTGATTGGTGGAAGGAAGTAGATTTGTCTGACCATTGGATGCGAAGAATTAATTTTTGGTATCGCAGGTGCAGCATGAACAAATCTGTAATTTTAGAAACAATCCATGTTAAATTTGTACTCAGATTACGAAGTTACTTTTTATGAAAATGTGGTTTTCTGAAAACTACAGAATAGTTGAGAGATTTAAAATTTAAGCTATAAAATGTGAATTTGAAGATCAAGTCTTAGGCTAATAAAGCCAAGTGTCTTAATTGAAAGGTGGCTGCAGCATGTTCAGAACACGGATATTTTGAGTTGTCAGAAAAATGGATGCATTAAAAATTTATTTGCTTTTTTCAAATTTTAGTAAAATGAAAGCGATTGTAAGGAAAATTAATAAGAATTTAAAAACAATTAAGAACTTTTTGATTGAACTTAGAAATAAATCAAAGTTTTCAAGATGATTTTAGTTATTAGTTTTCTGATATGGAGTATAGATAAATCCAAATGGAAATGAGACGGTGATGAGGTTCGCGGAAGTTTGGAATTCGAAAGACATTCACGTCGAAAGAATTAAGCCAATTTTATCCTCTTTACATTGCTTGGAAAATGAAAAGAACAAGATGGGTATAACAATTAAGAATTTTCAGAAGTGAGAATTTTATTATGGTAGGGGTAGCACTTAAATATTTATTCAAAGAAAATTACTCGAATCTTGAAGTTGAAAATCATAAGACAGAAAGCATTCTAACTTCACTCGAGTGTTGGTGGTTATGGAGAGAGATGTAAATATTGGTAGCGACACAATTTTTTATTATAAAAATAATTTTTCAACCAACTCTTTTGAAGCAAATGAATAATTTTATGAGAAATTAATGATGTAATTTTAAGAATTTTAAGAAGTAAGGATTTTATTACTGTCAGGATTAAATATTTATTTAGAGAAAACTATTTGAATTATTCAAACTAAAAACTATAAGAAAATAATTCTGCTTTCAAGCACTTGGGGATTAGAGGGGGAAGATATAAACATCGGAAGCAAAACAAATTTATAATATTACTAAAATAATTTTTCCTCGAGTCCTTGTGAAGTGAAGAAAGAAATTTACGAGAAATTAATAGTATAATTTTAAAAATTGGGATTTTATCAAGGAGTGTTATTAATAAAATATTTATTTAGAGAAAGGTATTTGAATCGTTCAAGTTGAAAATCATAAGAAAAGAATAATTCCGAATTCGCGTGATTGGGGGTGGTGAAGGGGGAAGAAAAAATATTGGAAATGAAGCAAATTTATTAAAAAAAAGAAACAATTTTTAACCAACTCTTTTGAAGTAAATAATATAATTTTCAGAAGTAAGAATTATACTACGTAGTTTTATTAATAAAATATTTAATCTGAGAAAATTACTTGAATTGTTACAGTTAAGGATCGTAACACGGAAATAATTCCTAATTCACGTGATTGAGGGGAAAAAAGAGTGAGGAAAAATAAGCATCAGAAGGAAAAAAAATTAGCTTTCAACCAACCCTTTTAAAGTGATCATTTTCACATTTTTACTCTCGTGAACTACAATAACTACATTTCCTCGTGATTTCGAGTCTAAAATATCTAAAAATAATAATACTTCAGTTACCTTATTAAAATAAGTTTTCATGTAAATACAAATGTTATTATTATTGGTGGAAAGGAATTGAACATTGTCGTAAACATTTCTGAAATGGGTTTGTGAGTTAGTGCTTTCTTCAACTTGTGAAAGGCAGTGGCTTGTTCGGAACTCAACAAAGTTTCGAGTTCCTTTAAGTAGCTTTTGAAATGCTTGCACTTGATAGCAAAAATCTGTAATGTAACTGCGATAATAAGAATAATATCCTTAAGCGCTTCTAACCTCTTGTAGGTTTTTGAAGCCGGAAAACAGCTGGTAGTTTTAATCTGTCCGGGTTAGGTCGAAAACTATCTTCTGAGAAAAAAATGGCCTAAAATGTTGATTTCTGGAGTGGTAAAGTGTGGCAATTTTTATAAGTGAGAATGAGCTTAGCTTTTTGGATATTGCTCAGAGCTTACTTAAACTCTTATGATATTCCTCAAAGCTTTCGGAAAGCACCACGAATTCGTCTAGCTAACAAAGGCATATTGCTCATTTTAAATGACGCAGTAGATTATATTTAATTCTTACAAATGTTGGGGGGGGGTATTCCATAGACTAAAATATGTAAATTTATACTCTTACAAACCTTCCGGGATGATAAACGCAGTTTTTCACGGTCAGCATCTCCTACCTCAATTTAACAATAATTGGTTCTTAGTTTCATGGTTTGAAAAAAATGTAGCGCCCTTTAGGCACTTAAGCGTATCGTTTTTACTTGGAAGAAGGTGTACAACTTTTTTTAGTGATCTGATTGAGGCTGCGATAATATACGCAGAAACGCCATCTTCCACCTTTCTTCTTACTCAAAACTACTGGAGACAACCAAGGATTCTCAAATAGTTGAATTATGCCCTCATCTAGCATCTCCTCGATTTCTTGTATTATGCGACTCTCAGTTGGTAACATTCTATATGCTTTTTAGCTTATAGCTTCATGGTTGCCAGTATTTATACGGTGTTTAATTTTTCCCTTCAGAGCTTTGGATTTTAAACATTCGTAACTCCTTAAAATTTCTGCAGTATTCCAAGAAGCATCTCTGTTGGTGTTGACGTGAGGTTTAGAGCTAACATTCTATCGAAATATACTTGTTGGCCACCTTGTTTCTCCTGAAATGCATGACTAGATTAGGAGAGATCAATTGTACTCCAGCAGTATCTAACTAACGCTGATACATTACGTACGAACATATTTTTGGGAATAATTTGAGCAGCGGCAAGACCATTAGCAACCCACAATGCACTTTTGCCATTACGCGATGTTATTACGCTATCTGGTATCATAATTTTCTTTTTTAGGGATATCAATGTATTTCCTTATACCAATATTTGACTCGTACGCTTCCCAATATTTTGATTTCCGCTGGAAATAGCAACAGGAATCTCTTTAACAGAATGAGCAGGTATAGAAGAATCGTCTGTAGCGTGCAAAGTTTACGTTTGAGGATTTGAAGTTTCCTTTGCAATGCCTTTTATCGTCAGTTCAGATCTCCCGAAGTCTATCACAGCTTGTGATAACTCCTGAAAATCCCAACCAAGGATGATGCCATGCCTAAAATTAAGTAATACCGTAAATTTGAATGGTAGGATCCAACCGTTAATATCCAGACAAAGTATTCACTTTCCTACCGGCTGAATATATTTTCCATCTGCAATTTTAACAAAGGTCTTTTCTTTGCATATAGTTTTAGAAAGTTTTCTATAAACTGGAAAATAGTTTTTTTTTAGAAACTGGGAAAATAGTTTTTCAAAGATGGATTCTATATGGTTCCGAAATAACAGAGAAAGATGCTCCGGAGTCTACCAGAGCACCGACTAGATGGATGTCGAATATAACTTCGAGGTGATTTCCGGACATCTTCGTAGCGGGGGGAGAGTTTTCTTCTTCGACGAACTGTCCTTCTGGAGGGTTACGGTCCCTAGTTTTTCTCATTGCCTCGTCTGGGCGATGAGCTAAAACGTCAGTATGGTGACAGCGATCTGCAGTGGCGTGTAGGGATAAATTTCCAGATGAGCTCGATGAGAGCAGTTCGGATGGCTATTCGGCAGCTGTAGGCCAGGTTTCTCACTTTGGATCTAGCGCTGTTGGATTTATTCTGTGTCCTTTCGTATGTTGTTACAGTATGATGGCTCTGCGCTCCTTGCAGTAATGGACGATATATTCAGGTTGATCATAATGAAAACAGACAGATTTGTCCTCTGCTGTTCACCAGAGGTCAGTTGCCCTAGCCTCAGATTTAATCATCAATCTCTGCTTTTCCACAACTGTTGATTAAAGTGGTTGGCGTCTGCGTGGTGGGCGAACTTCCCTTCAATTTTCTTCCGCTCGTTTGTGAGTTGATAGTGCTTCCTGTACCTCTTCACGAAAAGTAACATCAATTGATAGCTATTGTTAACCTGGGTTTTCGGTAATTGGTGCAATTACCCATTGGAGTTCTTCTTGAACAATTTGCCAAATTGTACTGACCAGATACATTTCTTCAGTTATCAAGGACATTAGAATAATGTTAGGTAAGAAACCTCTCATTTGGGCAACTCATCTTTCTTTAATTTCTTTTAAGTACTGACATCATTCTTTCATGACATAAATTCTTCCGTCGTTTGGAATTTTCTAGTACGGAGAACTTGACAATATTCCTCTGCAATACCCTTCATGAATTGGGACATTAACGTTCCCTCATCGGAAAAGAGCTTTTATAAGGTGCCGGGACATCAGAATTGGTTAGATAATCAATAGGATCGAATACTATTTTCGGATGAGAGCAGGTTTAGTATGAGTAGCGATTTTAGAAGAATGCACATCTAAAGAGAGCTGGGAAATCACAATAACTCCTTAAACACAATCGAAAATGACTGGTTTGTAGGTCACGGTGTTCTCTTTTAAAGAGGCATCATGCGTGGTTGCCGTACCGATCTTCTCATCCACGAAGGAGGTTCAGTCACCGGCAACCACTATTGTAACAAGATTCTCCTTCCGTATGTGCGTCCTTTTAAAAGAGCTAAGAGCGCACAGTTCCTTTTATGGAAGTCAAAGAACAAATTTCATCCCACAGTAGCTGTAGAAGAGCAGTGAGACAGTAAGGATAATGAACATAGGAATTGGCCGACAAAGTCTCCGGACCTAAATCTCACTAAGAACGTATGGGAATTTCTAGGGAGACACTAAGCAGAACGTAACATACCGCCAGTAATGATCCCCGAGCTCCGAATACCTCTTTCAACATATTTCGCAAAATTAGTTACTGCAGTAAAGATGTTAGGTTCCTGGTATTTTGCTTTTCAAAAATTGTACAAAATGGATACTAATTTTAAAAATATCTTTCGCGCAAGATTATGAAATGTACAACTTCTTAAGAAGATTGCTTTAATTCAATAAAGTGTTGCTTGATTTTTAAACATAATATAATTTTTTAAAAATCATGTTTATATCTATATCTATCTATCTATATATATATATATATATATATATATATATATATATATAGGAGAGAGGGAGAGACCCACGTCATCACCTTATATTCTTCATAACTTCCCTAGTCATTCTTGAAACTTTTTTTTTAACATCGTGAATCCATTCCTACCAATCAACTTACATGCACTTATTTACTACAGCTGTCACCTTTGCTTTGCAAAATTGCTCGTGTTGTACTGGAATCCCACACCTATATTAACTACAACCTAAATCTTCTTAATTACGAAAGACTCTCCTGTTTGACTTGTACATAAACTGACGACTTAATCTTCGTCAATCACGTTAATCTTTAATAATCGTGTCTATTTTCCTTCTTTTTAAAATTTCGCTTTAAATATACATTTTTTTCACGTTAATATAACTTTTTCCCTTTTTTTCTTCTTCTGCTTACATTATTTTCTCTTTCGCAGTAAATTTAACCTGTCTTAAAATTAATTAACTAGACATAAGGAACAACAGAGGGCTCTGCACAATAGAAAGGGTTTTTTTTGTGCACGTTTATAATATGTGTCTCCGACGCGAGATTAATGCCCTTGCAGGGCCTCAATAAAACCTGTCAAGTGGCTCTTCTCGTTTACGCTCGTTCTTCGTCCTGCTTCTGCTTCGCTTGCCCACGCGTTTGTCTTATCTAGGATTCACTGGCTCGTATTGTGATATTTATGAGTAAACTGCTTTTAATATTAATGAACAAAGTTAATTTGTAAAAGTGTTGGACTGTGGCGAAGAACAATCATTATAAATAGCTACGATAAGAAGTAATTTCAATACAAGAATCAAAAAGAGACAATAAAACTGTGAGTATGACAGTTCTTTTTATACATATGCTCACACACAGACACACACATATGTACATGTGAGTGTGTGACAGCATTGACATAAAAGAATTTGAAAAGTTTCTCAAATGTTCTTCTGTGTAAGGAAAATATAAACTAATATTTTATTAAATATAACAAACCTAAATAATTCTTAGTACTGGATTTTTTATTGTTTTGTACAATTCTGTAAGCATTATTATAAATGTGCTTCTATATCTGGATTAAGGATTAGTGCAAGAATTTAATTTTTTATATCTCTTAATTTTATATTAAAGATACTTTTAGAAAGTTCATAGACTAAGTGTGAATTGGAGTAATATCATAAGCTGGAATCAACACTTAAAGAATCTCTTAAAAATATTAAATGCATATTACTTACTTTTTGGTTGAACTCTTTGAAACCAAACCACACACGTCTTTGAAATAAAGGACGATTTCTTCTTAATTAGAGAACCGCAAAAGATTCAAAAAAAGGCTTACCTTAAAAAGGAAAATAAAAAAAAAAAGTTTCAAATGTTTGAAAAGTATTTTATATTTTATACATTCTCCAAGAATACTGTAAGTATCACTTTATTTACTGATGACTCAGATATATGATAATTGACGAAAGTGAATATTCGAGTCAAATCATTAAATATTAGAAACCCTCGTCTCAAATGCAAAATTCATAAATTTTGATAGCAGATTTTTATTCCACTAAAAAGTAATTCGATACCAATCATAGTTTCGCTTTTTCATTTAACATGTAATTGTGCATGTTTTTCTTCAAAATTATCAAGAATTATTTATTGAATTTTTGAATGCATCCTACTTAGTATTCGTAACAAATTTCCAACTGGATACAACTAATGCATTATAAATACCATGCATGGTATCATTAATGGATATTAGTGCTTTCTTTAATGCTTGAGCGCTGCATTTTCATTTCAAGTAGTAATTTGAATGAATCTAATTCTTACACAGTTTGATGCTACATACTGTTTTTATGCGCTATCATTTAATATGTTTGTTACTTCAGAAATAATGATTTCTTGTTGTTTTTAATTGAATTTATTTTTTTACCTAAATCAAGAATTAATTTTTATCTGTTTTTCCAAGGTTATAATGCATAAATGGCTTTTTATTATAAGCCTTATTCTGCAGATTTTGCGTGATAATAGGGACTATTTCTTTCAAATTCATTTTTATGTAATTAAAGTAGTGTGTGTGTGTTGTTGCCCTGTTTAAACCAGCTTTGTGTTTATCAAACAATTAAATATTGAGTTCCGAATGAAATTTCCATCAATGTTTAATACAACTGATTCTTGAAAGAATATAATAAAAAGCAGAATAAGTTGTAGTATTAATACGGTATGTTTCATTTACACCAACGTAAAAATGAAATACATGACAAAGTGTTCGTTTTGTTTTACTAACGTCGCAATAGAAGCAACACGAGGATTGATGGTGATAGACCTTGTAATTTTGAAACTTCATCAAGTGATGAGGACAGCACTTGAGCTGAGCCCCCCCTCCTAACTTCCACACCACGCAAGCGGAAACACTTTGAGTCTCGGCAGATTTAAAGTTCATACTGCTACACGGCAGATCTTTATTAGTATCACAGGTTCGTACCCTCTACCGTCGGCCTAAGGACTGCCACCATGACCATTACGTTTCAGAGGTCACTCATATCGAAGATAAACATGATAAAAAAAAAACGAATTTAAAAGCAATTTAAATCTGATAAAATGTATATAACACAATAAATTTAACTACATCCATGGAAAAAAAGCACAATCTTTGACAGTCGTGTCAATAATTAAATAATTTTTCTAACTGACTGTAATATTTCTATTTCATCGTAGCAACAGAATTTCTCGAAAAAATGTTAAACTATGTATGGGTATAATAGATGTTTTGTCATAATTGTAGGAATCATTTTAAACCATTCCAAATAGCCTTTTGGTTGCTATTACTTGTAACAAAACTTGTAATAACTTGATATCTTTCATTGATTAGTTAGATTTAAGTTCAGATTATTTAAAATATTTTTATTTTGAAAACTGTGTTCAAATAGTACTAATTTGACTGAAATTTTAAAATTAGTAAGTCAATCAGTAACAATGAGTCATTTATTAATTCTGATGAAGACGTTGCGACTACGATTAATTTGATGCAAAACGCTTTTTTATGCTGGAAGAAACGAAAATAACATTGAAATAATAGGATTTACATTTTTAATTATATTTTTAGATTACAATTATTGTTTTGTGGTAGTTATGAAGCTGGTTTACAGAAAAAGAGCATTTAAAATATATACACAAAAGAAGCTTTTTTTCCATGCAAATGTGTCTCTTTCGATTTAAAACCAAATATTATCTAAAGGTTTATACAAAAAATTTAGACTTAGTTTACTATTGACGATAATAAAGGTACGTTCAGTTAATATCTTTGTATATCGTCGAATCTGTGATTATATATTTATTAAATTATAATTCACATATGTAACATGCAACCAATCCTTGTAAGAATTAAATTAAAATCATCCAAATGACACATTTTAATGAAATCTCAGCGTCAAGTACCTTCAGCTCATACTTTTAACTCGCATACACGGTATAAATATCGCTTGAAATCAATCCGGTTAGAAAAGTGCAAAAATTATTAAATTGGAAAGCATTCAGAATTATTCCGAAACTTTTTTTTTTTTTTTTTTGAAGAAAAACGTGGAAAATAATGATGAATGGAAAGTTTTCGATACCAAATTACATTTAATAGAATCAAAATCTGTTTTCAATACAAATTAAATTTACGCATGAGATATGGGTTGAACCATTCAGTACACAATATTAAAGTTCCATAGGTTATTTGCACAGTAATACACTTACTCAATGGACTGTATTATATACATCTCTTTAATGATTTACAATACACCTGCACGTGGTGCCTTCACAGATAGGTTGTTTTACCACCTCATCTCCATACACGACGAACGCTTACCGCTCTTCTCAGTTACGGTTAGAATCAACAGTTCCCAACTCCTTATTTACAGGTGGCGAGGTGATAGCACATGCAAGCGTTAACACAGGTGTTATACATGAATATCAATGGAATGATAGAATAATTGAGTTTCAATGAATCGCATATTTGCGACCTCATTGAGAAAGAGAGACAGTTACAACTACCGAGTAAATTGTATATAGTACAAAATATGTTTAAATACTTTTAACGCATATTACAATTTTAGCTGTATCTTATAAGAAGTTTTTAAAAAAGTCATTGCGTATAGCTTTCAAGATGAAAAAAGGGTACTATTTTTCAATAGATGTAAGCGATTTCATTTATAACTATAAGGCAAGAATAAATTATTTTCCTGCTTAGTACACAGCATGAGTTCCATTTTCAAATTAAATTAAATCTGTTCGTCTTCAGAAAATGAGTTATTGAGTCGATTTCCGTGCTTGAAAGACCAAATTAAATGTTCCAAGAAAAATAGTAATTCGATCAAATATATTGACAAAATCAAGATATTGAGCAAGGAATATTTTTAAGCAATTTTCATGATTTTGCTGAAGAAGAAAATAGTATTCTCACCTTTACAAACACATTTTCACATAGTTGATAAAACATAATACAAATGCCAAGTAACAGATAACTAGAGCTAACTAATTTAAAAACAAATTCATTAGTAAAATTAGATTTTTATGAGATTTATGCAAATCAAAATGCTTTGGCAAAAGAACTTTGAGGCATTTTTACCAAGTGTACATTACCCAAAACTAAGAAAATTTGAAAAAAAAAAAAAAAAAAAAACATATGTCACTTTCGAACAACATGCAGATATAAACAAGAATGTTCATCAATGATATTGATTAAAAGGAAAATAAGTTAGCAAATAACTGGTTGGAATTCGGAAGATTATTTTGTTCTCAGTAACAAATTTAACACCAAATATTGAAGAAGAAGCGAAAGCCAAAACTTTCGATTATGGTAATGTTAATGTGCTAAAATAGATAAAGTTTTAAAAGCAATAATTAAATCAATTAAGAAAATTAATTATGTATATAAACATACTACTACTAAAGTGTTATTAAACGTAAGCCAGAATCAAGACTCCATCGAGCAAGCAGAGAGAACGAACAAATTTAACCCGACCTCGTTCTCAGCGCGAACGATTGCGGTCTAAAATTATCTTCAACGAAGTAGACTCAGTGAACTACAGCAGCATCTGAAGCGATCGCTCTCTCTTATAGGAGATCATTCCAGACTATTGTAGTCTGCTGCAACAAAATTAATTTAACATTATAAATTATTCCTTTTAATCATTTGAAAGCGAGGGTGTTTTTATCCTTATCTCTATTTACCTACCCCTGTCAACGAATGATAAGACAATATAAAACTTCTTATTATAATGCTGAAGCTAAGGATGATTATTGTGCGTATCTTGAAGATATTATTTTTAAAATTTGTATAAGTTCTTAAGATTTACTTTTAAATTTACCAATACAGCAGATCTCATTTTCACTGAGTATAATTCTAGCACATATTATGTAAAAAGACGATATGGTCTGTCATCGGGTCCATTACGCATAGCTCAAGCGCACATTAATAATTAAATATCTTCATAAAAATTATGAACTGTAATTAAATTAAAAACCAAGATATTTATAATTATTTTGTTTCATTAGGATTAATAAAGATATTGAAATTCAAAATTATAAAAAAATTAACTGCACATTCAATTGAAGTCTTAAATTGTGGCAATACGTATATATAATTATATAAATTATATGAATTATACAAAGTACAAAAAAACTTGTATGTTAACCAATGCTTCACATAAAGAACATAATTACACCATAAAAATACAAGTACAACTAATGCAAATATATTAATAAATTTTATGTGTTTTAAGAATAATAATTGAGTTATGAAAATAAAATAAAATAAGGACAACAAGGAAAAGTAAAATACATTTATAGAAAATATCTATTAATATCAGCTTCTCTTACTTCGAACGTAAATTTGTAATAAAACTAAGTTTAATTGAATACAATCTACCTCATTTATATATAATTTATAATTTATACTTGTAAAATGCCAAACGTAGTAAGATCAAGAATAAATCATTCCGTAATATTTAACATTAGAATTCAGGAATAAAAAGAATAGCGTTATTTGCAAAATTTTGCAAGGAACAATTTTAGTCACCCAAAGTGCACTTTTATTTTTTATAATTATTAATCAATTATTCACACACACACAGTTAAATATAAAAATTAAAGTTAACAACGAAATGTTGTGAAGAGTACAATGGTAAACTTTCCGGTATTAAATTTAAAGGAAACAATAAATTTTTAAATTCAATATATTTAAGCTAAATGTAATTAAAGTTAAAGTAAACGACAAATTATTGAATTGAATGATATATCAGCTACAAGTAATTAAAATTAAAGCAAACGAATTATTAAATTAAATATATGTAAGGTAAATGTAATTAAAATTAAAGCAAACGAAAAAAAATGGAAAAGGGATCTCATACGACAAAAGTGATTTACGTAGAAGAATAGTCCCTTGGGTGGCTAATAATAATAAATCAATATTAAAATCATTTGCAGCGAAACATTCCAAGAAAAAAGCCAAACTAAAAAGACGTAGTTTGAAATTCTTGAGGGAAAAAAAAGGCTGCCTCACAACTTAGAATTCTGTTTAATGTTATTTATTTTCAATCATATTTTGATTCCTGTTTATATATGATTTAAGGTAATACATCAATCACAATAAGTAAATAAAATACTTATTTTTAAAGTTGTTTAACTTAATTTCAATTAGAAATTAGGAGATATTTATTATGACATAATTATTAGAAAATTCACTTCATTAGAGGTGAAAGCAGGTATCAGACATATATTGCATGTATTTTATTTCAGTCCAATAAAAAAAACACAGAAGACATTTATTATGACGTATTTTTGAAAATTAAGTTCGTTACTAATGAAAGCACAGATAATAATATACGGAGAAGCAAGTTAAATTATTGAAAAGTGGTTTCAGCATTTTTGGGTTAACTAAAACAATAGCCCCTTGGGTGGCTAATAGAGTAAAATATCTAAAAAGCACAATATTTAAGTTACCTTATTAAACTAAATTAATGGTATCTTGTAATATTTTAAAGTAATATACTAGCTTTTATATTATAGGTATGGTTGTCACTGGCGTCTATTTTATATTTAACAGAATATATAGGATATATGTTAGTGTAACAAAGATCAGAGGAAATTGTATTTTTAATTTTATAAACGTATTACCTATATACAGCTGTAATTCTAATATTAATTTCAATGTTGATAAAAATATTCTAAATAAATCATTATTTTCTTCTCTATGTTTATTAATAATTAAATTATTGCAATATTTGCTCATAATTAAATAATTATTTGTGAATTAGTCAACATCACATATAATGAAATCTCTTTTTATATCTAAGTTTTGGTTTCTTAAATCTGGTATTGTAGTCCAATTGTTACTTTCAGTATTTATATTAATTATATATTTAATATTGTAGTATTTATACTCATTAAATGCTTCAACTCAGAAACTATATTCAATGGCAAAATTACTAATTAAATTATTGACCGCATAAAGAATACTTTTTTTAATGAATTAATTAGTATTTGAAATATTCCTCAGCCCTGTACCTATATTCTAAATAAATCTCATTATTCTATGCTTTTCTATTTGTAAATCACCCGTAACTACATGTTTATGCTCTTTATTAGTAAACTTTTCATATTACAGTTTTATTTTATATCATGCTTCATATAACTACTTTTATTTTTATTTAAGAATATCTACCTATATTTTCGTTATATTTAAGAAGTTACTTAATTGCTATATTTTTAATTCGAAGTAATTTTGTATGTTAATAAAAAATCATTATTATCAACAATGCGTTAAATCTCATTAAAAGAATCATTTATAAAAAACTTCAAGGACAATATTCTTAAATATTATTTTCTTTTTATAATTATTGATTTAATTATTGATTTATAATTATTGATTATTAAACTTTGATTTTATACTTAAATGTTAGGCAGTTAGTAATATATTTAATAATATGTAAACAGTGGTTGTCAATTTCGTTATCCATATTTAGGATTTTTTTAAGATTACTATTTTTTACCTTTATTTAAAAAAAAAAGTGGTAGTTAATATTTTCAACATTGTGATTTAGTTATTATTTAATTCGTAATGTTTTTCTACAATTTCAAATTTATTTAAGCGTTTTCTAATACATCTTTTATTAATTTTTTAATTTATAACCTCTGAAATTTTACTCTTATTAAGAAATCTTTATTGTATTTCTGCTTCATAAACACACTTAAATTAACTTCAAAGTTACTCAAAAGAGAACATTTTTTTCTCCCAATGAGTACTCAAAATAGATACTGATAATTAAGTAAATGACTCAAAGACAGACCTAATCAATTTCTTATTATATTATGCAATTTAAGTCGTATTTCAAAGGTTTTGATGTATGAATTCTTGATTACTACAAGAATGTAATGAGTTATATATCTTAATTTTATATTGAAGGTTTTCTTAGAAAATTTATTGATTAAGATTAAAATGAAGATATATCACACCTTTAGCATTGATACCTAAGGAATTTTTTTAAAAAAATTATAAATACGTTACTTACTCTTTAATTGTTATCTTCATAACCGAACCGCACGCACAGTCAGGTTAGAGAACGCCTTCTTATCTTGAAAGATGAGGGATGATAAGGCAAATGATACGAAAAGAAAATTTATATAGAAAACTAAAATAAAATATATCTAATGTCTGAAAAATATTTTTAAATTGATCACTTCAAAGAAGACTACTGAAAATGTCCTTTATTCCTTACTCGAATCCTTATAGGTTTGATAATAGAATAGGTTTGATAATTGAATAAATTCTTTATCCGAGTCAAATCATTAACATTATTGATTTTGTACCTCACGCACATGGTTTGATTTGAGAGAAAATCTTTATTCATATTAAAACCTTGAATTTGCATAAGAATAGATGTGTATTTCAAAGAAATAAATGCAAAATTCTAAAAAAAAATTCATTAATGAATACTAAATCTGATTCTAAAAAGAAATTCAAAAAGGCAGAGTAATGTGTGAGAATAATATGATATGTTTAATTTTCACAAATGAAAGAAGAGAAATCCATGTAGAATACAAAGATGATAAAATGTAACAAAAATGATATTGAAAGTGATTTGAATATGAATAAAAATATATGAGAAATCTACTTCGCTACATTCATGGCAACGGGGTAGAAACTATGATATAAACTTTGGTGGCAATCACTAAATATAGTCTATGTAAATGTCTATAATCATTTATCTGATTCTCTTCTCTGCTCTAGAATTTGAAAGAAGATGTAAATGAAAGACTGCGAACTTTCGATATCATCTTAGTAACAGAATTGTTAGGTAAAAATTTAAATTATAATTCCAAATTGTTTCTTGAATGTAACGATTTATCATAAACAATCTTTTAGCTTGATACATTTCATTGATTAGTTAGCAGATAGACTCGAGATTTTTTTTATTTTATTGATCGTTTATTAATGCCATACTTTGAAGCAACACGAAAGCTATTGGCACAGCTTCACATAATTATTAACATTAGCTAAGAGACAATGATGACATAGGAATTAATCTATCTGTAAATTTATTTTTAAAAACATGCGAAATTTAAAATTTAATGGTAAGGAAGCATAAAGATTGATTTGAGACAAAACGCGAATTTGCGATGTAGGAAGCAGCGATAATAAGGAAATGAATAGATTTATAATTTTAGTTAAATATAAATACCAACATAATGACATTAATTACCTTGAAATAGCCCGAATACATTTCTATTCCGATCAGCATCCTTCGACAGCACATTCGTAAGTTTAATGCTGTCTTACTCCTCGAAATTAATTGGCAAGTTTAAATCAGAGTATTGATCGTATTCGATTCAACGTATGTATAATTTTTCAAACGTGACATTTAATAGCGATAAAATAAGTTTTTAATCTTGAAAATGTTTGCTTATTGCTGAAATGTCTTACATTAAATTGTGACAATTTTTTTACTGTGAGCAAATTAAGTATTATTTTTAAAAAAGATCGTATTTGAAATGAAAACACTTTAGAATCATGATTGAATTGTTTTATAATCTTTTTGGAAAGCTTACCAAATGATACCCATATGATATTTGAATAAATTCTTGCATAATCTTACATTTAATATTTTATGATTGTCAACAATATTGGCAGAAATAAGTGAGAGGGTTTATCCTGTATCAATAACAACATTGACATTGTCACGGGAAATTGATACATATCCTAAATTAGCTAGACTTAGAGACGTTGGATTACGTGAATCAATTTTTTTGTACCCAGGCCCTAGTAATTGACATTGTACTGAACCATGTGCCCTATAAGGAGGGTTTTGATTTTCTATGCGATTTGTTCAAAGCTAGTAGTATTTCTTGTGCAGTGGGAAACAGAATTAGTCAATGATAAGTTACTCAAACAATTATGATGTCCCATAGGAAACATTCATGTTTATTGATATGCATTTAGTATGCCTTGTCTTGTACACATTCCATAAAGGTAAGGTGATAATTCATGCTGAAAAGGAGAGATATTATTTAGTCGAAATTCAGTATTTCCAAATTTGGAAGAGGTTTGAAAAAATGTTTTGTTCGCGGCCTCGAGTAATTTGGAAATTTGACTTGAAATAATTTGGTGCCAAGGTATAAATGTGAGTTGTTGCTTGTTTATAAAATGTTGTATGTGGTCTAATATTAAAATGTTTTCTAGTTTGTACTATAAGTTCATTATTTCTGACCGAAATTGGTTCAGGAGCAGATATTTGAGATTTAAGAAGTTTTGTAGCTACTGTAAACCCGTTTGATGGAAAGTTACGTGGGTTGATGGTTACCATTGGCTTTAAATAAGTAGATAACCCATGAATTAAACATTATAAAATTAACTGAGGTAAAAGCCTAAATTTTCCACCACTATTTAATTTCTTTAAAAGTAATCTGCTTGAGTCTCATTCGGATTAAATTTATATTGAGAGAAATCGTTGAGTTTAATGACATTGGACTCCAGAAAATTTTCAGTTAGAACTTAGGAAAGATAATTAACGTGAGAAATATGCAAACGTGAATTAAAATACTAAGGACATGCAGAACCTTTCAAAAATTTAGGCATTTTTTAATTTCCATTCTTCAACTGTATTATTTTGTTAAAATGCATGATTAAAGTAATTTAACCATAATTCCATTTCCATCCCCCTGTCAAGATCAAAAGGAATAATATGAAGTTCATTTAAAAGACTTTGTATATTGTCACCCGTCTGTGAACTGAAACTACTACCTTGTATTTCAAGATATTTGGGGTTATTTTCTAAATCCCCTTTCTGTTTATTATATTTTTCCTTAAGTTACAGTTGCGTTATTATTGTTGATTACCCTATTTTAAACTTAATAACATTAATTGATTTTTAAATACAGCATATATATACCTCATATTCGTATATTGATTCTCCTGTTAAGCATAAAAATATCAAATTCGTCTGACACCGGAAAATGGAAGAATGAATCATATTAAAATGATATCAAAATGTAATATTAAATTACACAATATAAATAACATTTTTAATTTAATAATATAAACAACATCACTTATCATCAAACGTAACTTTTTTATTCATAACATTTTATCTAAACTTGATTATTTAGTTTAAAATGTTAAGTGATAATACTTTATATTATGTATACTTTTTCAACAGCTATAAAATTTGTCAAGAACATTCTGCAGCTTTTCATAAAAGTTTTGACATGTAATTTCAATAATGGATAAATTTAAAATACAAATCCCAAAATGAATATTGTCTTAAAAATTATGAATTCAAATTGTTTAATAATATGAATTCAATAAATATTGAAAATTAAGTGCTAATAATTAGAAGATATCTTGAAATTCGGTTAATTCAAGGAAAGATGATATTACAGTTTTTTTCTTAAGATTGGTTTGCACTGATTCTGAATTTTCAACTGGAATCATGCTGTATTTTAACAGGAACACATAAATCGCTTGTATTATATTCCCATAATAAAATAAACATTAAGAAATAATTTGGCATGAACATTGGTTCAGCTGCAAAAAATTGAAATTAGAAAAATATTTATGCTTACATTAAAGTTCATTTTACGAAGTTTTGCTCAAGGGTTTCCACTGGAAAACGTTTCTGTATTCCGTTATGTAGCATTGTACAGGTAATTGGTTCCAGCGAATTTAATTATCTTGGGGAATAAAAAAAATATCTACCTTTTAAGCAAAAATCATTTGCTATTAAAGCAAAACTGCCGAGTCAACATTATAACCCACTGTAAAGGTAATTTTAGAACAACTTAGAGCATTTCTTTCTTTCAATACACACCTTTCTCCTACTGGGTAGTCAAGCGTTCGTACAGAATCCTTCGAAAGAGATTTTAAGTACTTGCTTTCTTTGAAAATTTTCAAGAATATTATTACATATTTGTAAAATTAAAGTTGAACTAGTTTTGAATCAATGATATAATAGAATAATTTCAATTCTTTCTTCCGAACGATAGTAAAATGTTGCACATATTCCTTATTTGAAATTTAAGAAAATTGAGCAATATATGTCAGTATCATAATTTAGATTAGGGAAGAGTTGTTAGACTTTCTAAAGAGAAGAGTCGAGTTATCAATGAAATGAGAGCAGGGGGAATAGGATCATATAGACTTTTAAAAATATACGTGTGCTCACTCAGATGTCATATGGCCTCGTAGCGGCCCTGATTCAGTCTGTTACTTATAAATTACTGTTTTGTATATCCTTGAAATAAATTCTCACATAATGCCACATTTCCCATTCCTTTAAAAATTATTAAAGATATTTCGGTGGCTTAGTTGCAAGCAGTGGCGTACCCAGAAATCAAATTTCGGGGAAGGGGGTGCATATCGTCAATGCCGTGACAGAAGTAGTTTTTTTAGTTTAGAATAACCACTTGGTGAAAAGTAAATAATACGTAATATATCAATCTTATTTATTCGCTTTAAAACTTTTCAAGTATTGTAATAATAATTGAAAAGGGCGTACAGAGATATATTAGCTTTATTTACTCGGAATTCTTTAAAATGCCCACCAAAACTGATATTTGTTCTTCCTAAAACAGCATTGAAATAATCCTTATCAAAACAAAAGAGATTTTTGTCGCAATATTGTTTTAAATGCTTGAATGAATTAATCGTTTTATATTTCATCCGAGAGAGTTTTTAGTTTATTTTCAAAACGCTCTATCTCGTCTAATAATAAATATACGACATTCCCTTGTGCCGATATATTAAAAAAAATAATGTAAATTTATAATGACTATGAAATATGATTTTTGTAATTTTGTATCTTCTTCTGTTTCCTGATTTGTTACGCATATTTTGCTTAGCAATAATTCTGTTACTTTTGTACATGAAACAAAGTACTTCTGGATGTTTCTAATGGAACGTCAGTGAACTATATTGAGTAAAAGTAAATCTACGTATTCAATATCTGTTTTATTCAAGAGTACTTTAAACTGACAATTATAAAATGTAGTTTGGATCAGAAACTGTTAGTTATTTTGATAAAGAAGCTCATTACTGGAACTATATATCAGGAATTGTTTGGGTGCATAAGTGCTACTGATCTACACTTCTGGTCATTAAAATTGCAACACTAAGACGGAAAGTAATACAAAAAAGACATTTTTTGAGCGTAAAATGTGTACAGGATTAAATTTACAAGCAGTTGGGGGGGGGGGAGGGTTACAAGAGTGTAAAATCAGTAGAAACAGCTGCCATCCTGGGCAGCTAAAGCGGTGCTTAACCTGCTAGGCATAGAGTAGAACTAAGCTTGAATGACAGAAAGGGACTACCTATTTCATAATACTTCAATTCATCAACCGTATTAGCAGGAGAGGGGCGGCGGGTCAGTTTCTCAGCAACCCATGACCAGATGTATTCAATGGGTAAAAGATCTGGAGACCATGCCGGCTGGGGTGGTAATTGAATATCCTGCATGTCGTGGAAGGTAAGAACACCACGTGTAACATGTTGTCTTGCCTTATCTTGTTGGAAGATGGCGTTAGGTAGATCTCAAAGATAGGGTACAACCACTGGATATAAGATGTCATAAATGTACGTCCAGTGATTGTGCTACTTTCACATTTTCGGCAATCCGAACTAAAATGTGCGTGTCGTATGCCCAATAGCTCCCCAAACTACCACACTAGATATATAGGGATATCGGCATAGGAGGCCTATACTACACTAGTTATAGAGTCCCTATGTCGATATTGAATGCACGCAGACGACGAGCGATCTCCTCGAACCTTCCATACATGCATACCGCCATCAAAATACTGCACGTAGAAAAGAGAATCATCTGAAAAGACGATATAGGGCCACTTCTGTATCCAGCTTTGTCGTTTGGTGCACCAGTCTCTTTCTATGCGTCATTGTCAAAGGAAGTCGAACATCGAAAGTATTGACAGCCCACGCTGCTGCAAACGTCCTAGCACCGTACGAGCTAATACCGTGTGAGCTACAAAAATGCCCATTTCCTGAATAATGGTCCTTGATGTGGTTGTACAATTTCGCAGGGTTGATTTCACTCTGTGTCTATTCACTCAGACTGTAGTCATGGGAAGGCGTGGAAATCCTTCATGCCGTTCAGTATGACCCTCAGCGACCCATTGATTCAATATTCACATGGCAGTGGTCAGATTTTAACCAGTGCGACAGGCGATATCAGGGAACTATAATCCCCACCCGCGACAGGCAATGGTTCCTCTATCGAACTGCGACACGAGCTGATAAGGATTTCTTCTTATTATTAGTGGCATAACATGATATACAGATCAAACTCTGACTTTACAAAGTGCTTTCTGTATCAGAAATTCAATTAACCCCTTCTATTTTATGCATCTCTTCAGATGTCGTTTTTCTGTCATGTGTCATCTAAAGGCACTGAAATAGTAATCTTTTGCATATCGTAATCCCTCCTTTCTTTCATGGGCCTTTGACGTTTGTCAGAACATTCCTTTCTGGTGTTGAATTTTTTAAGGCCAGCAGTATATTATGCGGATAAATGGGAGAATTGCATAGCGATTTGTTTTTTTTTTTAAAACTGTAACAACTCCTTTCTTTATACTTTTTGTAGCGCTAGTAATTTTCTTATTTAAATTAAATGCGATGTATTCTAGATATCTTTCTTTGCATTCGCAATATCTTCACATGTTTGTCCCTAGAGAGGAATGAATTCAGGAAGTTCTTCTTTGCGATTCCGTGCCTTCATATATCGCCCAAAGAGTGATACTTGCGCATTATCAATAACATCATATAGCTTATCAATTGAAGTTAATATTTAGCAAGTGAGCTTAATATCTTCCACTTGCTGCTCTGTTCGATTTGAAGGCATTTAGCAAATTTGTCCTGCAATGTTTTTACCAATACAGATAGTACTTTTATTCTGTTTCATAATCTCTGCTTTCTAATCAAAGTCTTCCCCTATAGAGCGCAACATATCCTTAATATTCTGATGAATATTTAATTCCTGTCTCTAAATCATCTAGATTAGTTGGAGCTGCGAGAGATCGACTTAAATTTTCTAATGCTGCTTTAATTTCTAAAAGAGCAGTACTAATATCATTAATTATGTCAGGGTTACAATTAATACTTTTTAAGTTCGTCATCCATCTGTTTTATCAATTTAGTGAATTAATTGTGCCTAACTCTTTTTTTTTATTTTCTTAATTTTAAAAACTTCTGTATTCATTCAGTAAAATATTTGCAAATTGTCAAGGTAAGATAAACAAAATATTTCACTTATAAATGTTTTTATTCTTGCTTCAGTAATCATAACGTTTATTGCTATCAGTTATTTGATTATAGGCAACATTAACACTTAGAACCGGTTGCAGGCTGATTGCACCAGAACGTCGTAACTATATGTTTCTCTAATTGGCGATGTTTCCCAGTGCTGATTAATATTAACTACGGATCATTTTAATCATTACTTCCTACCAATACAATTTACACTTTCAGTTATTTATTTAACATATTTGCATATTTTTACAGAAGAATGTCCTTTCTTAAACCAGTTACTTAAGATCATGTTGCTTCAAAAATATTTTTGAAATATCTCAAGATCCAGGAGGGATCACAGAGTTGCAGTAAAGACCTAGCACCCACTAGCAATGCTTTTCATGGACCAAATACATGTAAATTTTTCACGAGGGCTCTTTTATCTTTTTTTGAACAATAATTTGATTTTGGAAAATAGTTCTATATATAAGCATATAATAATCTCTCTTATCTTTATTCTACGTGTATTTTAAATTAAAATTTTTTCTATGCCACTAATATTCGTGTTCCAATCCAGTTAAGGAAAGAATGCTCCCCCATCCTTCTGAAAAGCTATAGTTCCAAATATAAGGGACTAATAGACTTTATTGATCTATACTTCATAAAACCAATTGATCTATCAATATAAAATAAAGAGGCAGAAATCTAAAGAGCCACAAATACCTTTGTTAAGAACAACATATCACTTGTATGCAGCAAACTGCATATCCTAGAGGAAAGAATTTTGGTTCTGGAAATCATGGAATATTTTTAGGAAAGCTTCGAAATTGTACGAGAAATTTAACATCGATTGTCTTTCTAAAACGCAATTCTTTTTGTATAGTAAAATACTCCAGATCATCCAGATGAACAGTAAATTTCATTATAGGACATTCCCGTTCTCAAAAGGATGCAGTTCTTTCCGATATCAGAAAGCTATTCCTGATATTAAAACTTTTTATGAAGAAAAGGAAATTATTTCTTTTATTTAAAAAAAAAAGAAATGAAAAAATTATAACTGCAATGATAAAGCCTATATCTCTTACTTTGTCATTTTACTTTGTTTACATTATATGTTGAAGGCTTGGGTGCGTTTTTGTACAATCCGCCATTTCATTTCCTTTTGTATTCTTTTGTTGACGATCATATTTTAAAAAAATGCAGTATATTTAATAAACATCTTTATACTATTTACATTAACATTAAAAACATTGTAGAGATTTTAATACAGTATATATATATATATAATGTGGTTTAATTAAACATATACAATGTGATTTTTGCCACAAATTTGAATGCTATTCTAGTTCTAGAGATTATATATATGGCGATTACTGCTGAATTAATGAATGAATGAACTGAACCCTTGAAATAACTTACAACAACTTAGAATGACTGATTATGAGTTTTGAAAACCGACGCTTTATTCAAATCATTTAAGTTTTGCAGATTATATTTTATTACCATACATGTGGCTCATTATATTGAAGTAAGAATATTGAGGAAGATAACTAACTTAAACATGTTTATTCGGATATTGTTATAAAAACAATAATAAATAACTATGATTTTCCTATCTTTGGAAAACAGCAAAATTGATATTCTTTAACTAACTCATATTGTCCTGTTTTTAAAAAATGATTAAATGTCAGGTACGATTTGGAGCTGAAATAATAGTAAAATATAATGGTTTATTGTATTGAGAAGTAAAGAAAAATGGAAATCCTATTGGTCTGCTCATTGTATTTATGCATTGTAAATTGTGTTTGCGTGTCTCAAAGAAAATAAAAAATTATATATATTGCTATTATGATGCAAATATGTTATTGTGTTACGTAACAATATAAATATATTCTTTTAAAGGATGAGAAGTAAATGCTTTTTAAGTGTTTGTGTTTGTAAAATTCATTAATGTAAGTATAAATTTTTTTAAATATAAATATTTTGAAACATTTTAAAACTTTGCAGGAGCATGTTTTAATGCTCTAATATATATTTTTGTGTTCGTGTAAGAAATCGACAGTAAATTTCAATAATCAAATCATATTAGATTTTTTTTTTAAATTTAAGAATTAAAGAATGGAAGATATTTGGAATTACAATAGGATTTTGCATTTGGTTTGCGTGTTTTTTGTTATTCTATTTAATTTGAAATTATTCATTTATTTAGTTTCATTATATTAGATATTTGCTACCTTGTCTCTTTGAAGATTAAAAAAATTAAACTCCGATGTGTTTGGGTTGAAGTGGGTATTTAGAAAATATTTGATTCTAATTTTTTTAAATTTTATAAATTGATTTGCTTAAATATTTCACTGATGGTTCATTTTTAAGTAAGATTTATACCTATAATTATATCTATAGATTAATATGTTACAGTTTACTATTTATTGTGATAAGTAGATTATTTAAAAATGAGGTGGAGGATTTTCAGAGGGATGACAAATATTGCGATGATGAATTGAGCTACAAACTAGCAGAGGCGAAGTAAGAGTAAGAATTTTGTGAAGGTAGTGTACAAATTACTTGTAACTATGATTTAGGACATAAATTTGTTAGAATAGATTTAATCTCTGAGGATAATTTAGATAAACATGTTTATATGACTGCAAGGATATTTTGGAATATTATATATATATATATATATATATATATATAGTACTTTTACTTATAATAAGAATAAGGAGACAAAATGTTTGGATTGAAATTTTAAATTTATAAACGTTTTAATCAATTATAATATTTAAAATAATATTAACCGCTAAATCTGTAAAATAAGTAATTATAAACAAATTAATATTAATTCCAAATTTATTTTTTGCGAAACTTATGACTGTGAAGAAACACTTTAATCTAAAATATATGATTATAAATATGTTGTAATATAATTAATATAAGCATTAATTAAGCTAAGGCATGATTTTAATAACTTTGAAAGAAAAAAAATTGAAACTCGGCTCTTTAATATTCATAAATTTGAAAATGGAGAGTTTGTGACGTTGGACTATTAGCTGATTTCTCTTCATCAACCCTTGGGACTTTAATTGAGTTTGATCGCATGAATTAAGCAATTTATTCCCAACCAAAATCAAATGTGATTATTCTAATTAGAGGCAGATAGAAGTAAAGTTAAGTGGGCTAGATAGGAGAGTATATAAGCAAAGGGAAAGTTTGAGGATAGAGGCCGAGTAGCACTAGCGCTGAGTATATGCCTTATGAGCAGTAGACGATAACAATAGTTGCTACGGGCGATAGTTCATAGTAGAGTCAAGAAACCAAGTCAACCTCAATTGGAGAGTTTTCGGTAAGACTCTATTAATTCGGTATTAGTTGAATAGGTGAATATATCTAGGGTATTATCCAGGAGAGCACATATACATCAGATGTTATACTGCAAGGCTATTGAATAAATAGTTCTGTGAGATCTGCCTTGTGTCTCTCTTTGTAGGTTATTGACTTTTAGTGTTAGCTATATTTGTTTGAGTTATGGCTCAAGAGTCGGTTAGAAGTGCAGCATCACAAGTTGACTATTACTAAATTTTAGTACTTTTCACTAAAACCGATTCTTAAATAAAAATTAATATATGAAAGTTTCAAATACTATATACCAATTTTTGTCCGAGTAATTTGCACATTAATAATAATATGATTGAAGTTTTATTTAAAAGGACAATAAAGTATAATTTTATGTGATACATTGTTAAAATATACACAAAAATTCTATTTGCGTTAATAATGTAAAGAAAACAGGGAAGAATTATGGATGTAGATGTTGCCAGAGAAATATTTTACATTTTATACATTACATTTGAAAAGGACTTCAATATTAAAAGTTTAAACACTCTTTATTTGGTATGGTTCTGGTTTCTTCTTCTTTCTTTTTGTCCATTATTAAAGGAGAGTTTCCTACGACAGGATGAGATACATTACTAGTCGGCTTATAATAAGGTCAACAACAGGAATGAAGGAAACAGTTTGGGCTTCATTTTATTTTTTTACGTTTGTTCTCAATATTCAGAACTCTCTCTGTCAAACAGTGGTAGAAAAACCAATAATCGCACATCTGTAAGTAGAGAATATACAAGGAAGCTTTGATAAAAACTTTTCGAATCAGCTGGAATATTTATTGTTTTTATGAATCTTTATTGTGCTTTCAAAAAAAAAAAAAAAAAAAAAAAAAAAAAAACTAGGAAAAAAAAAAAAAAGGAAAAAAAAAGATAAAATATAAATAAAAGAAAAAAAAAAAAAATCAGTAGCAAGATGACATTTAAGTCATTTATGCTATATATATGCCATTTTTGGATGCACTGGATCAAAATTTAAAAACTGCATATAATCGTACGGAACTGTATTAATAATATTATCTCTCTTTTGGTTCTTATTTGCTACTTTACTCTGAATTTGTTTTTAATTAAATAGGTATGATTCTTGAATAGTACGAATTAGTTTATTTAGGATTTTTGATGTATTAAATTAATAGATTCTTTTATGTGTTTCTTTTTTCTTTTCTTTTTGTATATTTTTGGCTTATTTTCATAGGAAATTTTTCACTTTATTAAATTTATAATTTGAATTTTGTTTTTTTTTTAAAAATTCTTTGGCTTTTCCTTGTTTTTATTCTAAGAAATTTATAAAATACCTTAAAGTTTATAATCTGCACCTCACATGATCTTGTTTACATTTGAATGTACATATAAGAGAAATTCCAATTTTGATAATTTATAATAAATATATAATATCGTTTTCTTATAATTTATGAATAAATTTTATAAGTATCTTAATGTAACCTTTAAATATGATGTTCTATGTATAATAATTTTGATTATTTTTCAAACATAATGTCCTGAGAGATATATATTTATGATTCTTAATAAATAGAACTTTGGTTTAGTTTTCAAGAATATTACCTACCATTCCTTAAAATTTTCCAATAATTTTCCAATCAAGCAAATAGCATTTTTACCTGAATGCCTGAATGCTATTTTTGAAGAATAAAAATTATAAATATTGTAATCTTAATCATTAAACATAATTTCTTGAAAACATTTTGCATGCCAATATATACTTGTTGTAAATGGAACACTTGTCATTGTTAATACAATTTCATGAAAAAATCTTTATTCAATACTTAATATTAAACCTGCGTAACACCAGTATGCTTTCCACTATGAGTCTCGCTAAAAGTTATGATATACTTTATTAGGATAAAAAAAATTAGAAAGCAATAAAGACTTTATACTATTCATTCTATTTCCTTTTATTAAAAGACTGAAGTGGATAAGGGTAGATTTTCAAAAAATATGTTGTACAACAAAATTATTATTTTCCATTTGAATACATCCATCTTGCTTAAGAAATATATATATTGTTGAAAAACTCAAAACATGTTTTAGGGAAATCTTATGTGCCTTAGGTTTGATTAGCCTGTTCCTGCATTTAACACTTCTGAGTACTATGATGGTTACGTCTGAACAAAAGTTGGTTTCGAGCTCGTGGTGAAGGACGGGATTTCTTAGCGAATTGCTTGAAATAATGAACAACTGTTTCGAAGATCGTTTTTGCGATTTCTGTGCATGCCCACACAGAGATACCCAACCAGCAACCCATCAGACCTCCAATGTAGCTGAACACATCCATTCCCTGAAACGAGAAGTAAAAAAATGAATGATTGTGATATTTACAACAAAATGTAAGCATGCATATTTGATGCCCTAAAATGAATCATAATTCATAAAGAAATACGCCATTATGAAGTGGAAACTACGTAGTAAACACACTATTAATTACCTCTTTAGCCTCGTGTGCTTACCGTGCAAAAATAAAAAATTACCCCCCCCCCCCCCAAAAAAAAAAAAAACCCTCTAGTGATCTCTTTTCTCTCCTTCATGTTTCTTTTATTTTGATTAACAACGGTTGAAAACGTCTCCAGGTTTCTTGACAATCTAATCCTATTTTCCACGCTACGCTTTATGAGCCAAAAGTAATGTGTTCCTCCCTTTCTTCATTTTGCATTTAAATCCATATTATGTATTTTTTTATAATTTCTTACAAGATTTCCTTTGTTACTACTATCAAATATTTGGCATATCTTTACTAAGTAAGTCCTTTGAAGAATGAAACTAATCAATAAGTAACTCACTCTCAAAGATAACTTTTATTAATTATATTAGTCTGTTAGAATGCAAGTTTTTGTAATAACATGTTGCAGTTTGGCTTTATTGGACAGAAAGGTTAACTTTTATGCACATAACAGAACCATTTCGCTACTATTCTAAAAGAAGTTATAAAATATTTTACTTCGAAAATAGGTACAAAGATTATGGACAAAGGCATTACTATCAAATGATTGTGCAGAAAAATATAAGCACAGTTTTTTACCTCCAATATTTGCAATTCAATTTACAAAACTTATAAGTAAATTGAACCCATTATAAACACGTTTTGATTTATGATGTTAAATAAAACTTTAATGCTTAAAAGTGGATGTAAAAATGTCATAACTTTATTCATACTGCTTGCTCAGAAGAATGCCTCTCAGAAATTGAACTCGCATAAAATGTTTTGATGAATGCTTAAGTAATATGTTTCATTGTATGTAAGCAGAAATTGTTTAGCAATTTGTATAAGTAACAAATATATAAGTAATTTTATCATGGACGAAGGAATGGCGCCATTTTCTCTTCATTTTTAGTAACATTGTTCGAATAAAGTACTCCTCAAGTAAAGAAAATTAAAAATCTCTCATGAGCAACATAATTTACTTTGACCCGGAAAAAATACTTAGAAATAGATTTATATAAATTTTTAAGAGCAGATGGATTTCAAGTGGAATACAGTGTAAAATTTTGCTTAATGCTATCGGAAAACAATTATAAAGAAAATGAAACTAAGATTAGAATATTGTATAAGAGTAATTTTTGGTTAGCTGGAGAAATATCTCTGAATGAAAATATTATTAGTATGCTTAAATGGCACAAAGGTATTACTGACAAATATTGAAATATATGTAAATTATTCGTTATCTTATACTATTAAAAACTCTGCCCTGATGTAACTTCCGAAAAATTATATAATAAGGTATTATAAAGACGTTATAGACAGAGCTCATGACATGTGTGAAAGAAAATATATGTTTCAAAGAATTTCTTATTGAAAACACTTGAACGTGCACATGAAAGAATACGTAAATACTAGGCATCATGCAAATAAGAAATGTGATGCATCCTACGGAAACGAAGTTTATCAGTAAGCAACTATATTTTTTACGTAAATGTATTTTCTGGGAAACTTCATCTGAAATAAATCTAACTCTTACAGGGTTCTAGGAAAGTTTAAAGAAAGCTAAACACAGATAGATCATTGATGAACAAAATTTTGGAATCTTCAAACTGTTATTGTAGATTCCACAAATCATTTACCATTAAATTATAATTGTGGTTAAATCCGAGAAATAGTTATGTAATATTAGATTACTACTTTTCTCGTAATATCCTTTATTGAAAGCCTGATAATCAATTCACATTGATTCAACGAAGTTGACAGAATGCTACAATGTTGAAAAATACAGTTGCAGTTGGAACAATCTACAACGATTGCACTCTCAATCGTAAGTGCCTACAACATTTTAGTCTAGAAGCGTCACTTTTGTGAAGTGAGAAATTAATCTGTTGCTACGAGATTGCATCATACAGAATGGACTATGGCAAACTGCGTCTTATCAATGCCAATTCACTCAGTTGTCTAATGAATACAAATTTTATATTTAGTCAGATGATTATCATGATCTTCAGACAAAAATATCTTAAATTTTAATTAATGTTGCAGATGATTGGCCGAAAGACGAAAGATCTCCTTATTTTGTACCATAATTTAAATTATGAGGACATCAGAGCTTTCATTTACTTCCAGATAATATGTTCCATGACGCGCCTGAGTGACATAAAAAATCAACCAACCCTTATATCACGTGTAGGTGTCTTTATTTATTCTCCACTATCACCTTTAGTAGAATTATAACTTGGAATATGCGGCTGGCCCTGAACATGGATTCGTTTAAAATAAGCAAGAATCCAATTTATTCACTTACAGAAACTATTTTCTTGATCCTTACTATTGAAAACAATACTCACATTATACAAAGGCTTATGTGAGATAACGACGACTTCAGGGCTTTTGAACGTGAGACGAATAGAGATTGCATTCCTGAAAGATAATTGCTAATTAGTCGAGATCACTGCTGTGTACTTCATTAAAAATGTACATTCATGAATAATAAGTTACACTATAAAAAAGAATAATGTCTACACAAATAATGATTATTAGTTAACAACTATTACGATTTGATGATGTCGGGACAATACTCTCAGAAAAACCATTTTCTAATTACAAAATTCCCAACACTCAGAAGACTAAGATGTCTACCCGACAATAAATATAGGTTCCAAAATTTTTTTTCACTCATCTGAAGCGAAGATCAACTCCAGAAATAAGACTAATGAGCTAAACCCACCCTGGGCCGCTTTATCTATTAACCTAGTTCACAACATTAAATTTTCACTTTAACTTCAGCTTCTATTACATGGCTCCAACTTATCACAAAATGTTCATGTTGGATAATAAAATTCAATAATATAAGATTCAGAAGCAATTCCAAAACAAATTACTTAAGTTTACTGGTTAAAATTACAATAACTGTACTAGAACACACAACAGTAGATAAAATCTAAGATTAAAATACAAAATAAAGCAGTGAAATGGGGGTTCCCTTTCATACGTGCTGGAACATGATTTGGTTAGTCAGACAGCAGTGCCATCTATCCACTTTAATAGAAAATTTTCACATAAAAATTCAATAAACCATGTGACCATCGGTTAATAGCACAAGAGCCAAATTTGTTCATGCTTCACTCTTCTGCACAATCCTTGGGTTAGCGTATCGATTTCACAATAGATGGCTTTTGAAACTAAAAATCACAATAAAATATGGTACATGACAAAATGGCAGAATGTATTATCCTACTTTGAAGCCCTATTACGAACTGGAATCGTAAGTAATCCAAGTGAATTGAGTAACTTGGTACATTGTTGAAATAGTTTACAAGATTTGAGATACGCATTATTTTCAAATATCATACACTGTTGATGTTTGTTTTTTAAAGATTTATTACAGTGGCTAATGTAATTTTAAATTATTAGACTTTTCAATGTAAAAGACTATTTTATGATCAATTTTATCGTAACACACTGTTTGGAGCAGAAGAGCCAAATCGAACTCTCTTAGGGTAATAAATATTTACATTCGCTCACTCGATTCTTTAGTTAATAATGTTATGTAGATGGAATTTATTTCTTTTTTTAAATTAAGGATATTTCGTAAATGACAATTTTGTATTTCTTTTCAATTAATAATAATCGTTTGTAAATTGCATTTTTATTCCTTGTCATTTAATAATATAATGAGTTTAATTTTATTTACATTTCAAAATGAGTAAATTTTAAATTTTATTCTATATTAGAGTACAAGAGTTTATAATGTTCAGTTGCAAAAAATTCTCTTCCTTTTAATTATTATTTAAACTTTTAACAAGCGATTAATCAAAAATCCTCTTACATGTACTAGATTTTGCATGCACTTGCATTTCATAGACAAAAAAGAAGAAGAAGGAAAAACTGTGCATAATAACAACGAACGTCTTCTAAGAGAAGGAGTTAGGAATTCATCTACTAGATTACCAGAGTGAAATTATATGATATACTCTGCCCTGCCGATTTAGACTACTCCTTTTCATCTTCTAGAATTATATATTTTTCGTCATATTACACGATATGTGAATTAAGGGTTTACATCTAACTGTTGTATTACTATATGTTTTAGATATTTCTGTAGCTTTTCAGGCTATTTTACTCTTATCAATAAATAATTATAACTATGAAATTTTTTCTCAGAGAATAAGCTTGATATTTTCTTCAACGACGCCTTTACCCAAACTTCTATAAACTCGAAATAACAGTATCAGCTAAACAACATTCTTAAGGATGATATATTCCCATTATGGTATGAGATGAGCCTGCTTTCATGTGCCTCACCTAGTGGCTACAGGAAGCTTCATAACAATTGGTACGCTAATAACAAGCATTCCAGGCGGAGGAGCTAAATAGTGAACTTGGTTTCAACTCTAAGAAATATATTAATGTATACTATTATGTTAGTCCTTCCCTATTGTCCTAAAAGAGTTATGTCCTTGAGTGTAATGTATAAAAAAACGTATTTTAAATCTAGAAAGGTATATGGTATATAACACATCGATCAATAACTCCCGAGACTAACCCAGAGATGGAGCTCGTAGTAAACCAGTAACCAGGTCTTTCTAGAGTACTAACCTTTGCTTGAAACGTGTCAAAATTTTAAGTCGATCGGACCAGGAAAAAGGTTTTTTGAAGTGAAGTGAAAAAGGTTTTTTCCAAGTGGGTGCCGCGATTGCTTTCGATGGAACAAAAACAGCAACGAGTCGATGATTCAGAAAGCTGTTTATCGTTATTTACTCGCAACAAAAAAGATTTCTTGCAAAAAAAAAAAAAAAAAAAAAAAAGAAAGAAAAAGAATTTTTTTTTTTTTTTTTTAAAGTATTTGGAAAAGCGTTGGAACGGTGTATCCTCTAAAAAGTTGATTAACAAAAGGTGTTATGTTGATGAATAAAAAAAAAATTGCAAAAAAAATGTTGTTTTCAATTTTAGACTCGGGAGTTATTGATCGATGTGTTAGATAGTTTTTTTCCTATAGAATCTCTGTTAACCCTAACGTAATTCAAAACATATCACCCAAGGTTATATGATGGGCATTTAAATGCCCGCCACGAATAGATAAGCCATTGTTTAAGCCTCCAGAGCAGAGACTAGGTTAGTTTTCCAAGTTTTGTATAGTTATTTCCGCACGTGAAATCAAAGAATTTTCACCCGAATATTATACGAATTCTACATAAGATTTCTATTTTACTTAAAATGTTCCATTCTAATATAATGTCATAAATCCTGATGAATAACTAAATGTAAATGAAATTAAATGATGGGCTTAAACAAATATTTCTCCTGAGTATTTAATCTTATTCTACAATTTTGTAAGTAATCTGTAACGTAGGAAGTGTTTTACTATCCTCTGATAACTTGGGAGGAAACCTTAGATTTCATTCCAGAAAATGTCAACTAAATTATTCGGTGTTATAATTGATATGCGAGTTATATAAAATGTAGACATAAATTTTAATTACTAAAAATTTGAATGTATAAGTGGAGGAATTGTTGATGATATCTTTTTTATTTAAGAAAAATAAAAGTGTTTAATAATAGAAGTTTTCAAACACCTTTTCATGTGGTGTAACATGTCAGGAAAACGAAATTCATTTCTACCCTTGGAAAGAAAAATGGTTCATTACTTCTGTTTGCTATATTCTGACTTTTTTTCTGTCTTGTCGCTCTCTCCAGAACACATACATTTATATAAATTAAAAAGAAGTTTATGGGGCAGTAAATTCTTTTTTCAGTCTCATTGAATAAAATAACTTATGCTGAATAGTAGTATTCATAAAATTATATATATATATATATATATATATATATATATATATATATATATACACTTTTGTGCAAAGCTTAAACAACAGTATAAATGTTAAGCAGATAGCTAAGAAATTTCAGAAAAATAGTTATTGCGATCAGTACAAAGAAAACTCAATTGAAAAGAAATGTGATTAGTATGCAAATATCAGGAGCAAAATGTCATAGGATACGGGAGTGTACGCAAAGCGAGTGAGATTGGCTCACGCAGCTCAAGACCTCAATAATAGGAAGAACCGAAGCGCAATTAGAGACATTCACTGCAAGTTCAAGTGAGTTCTTTCGTAAATTTGACTAGAAGAAATCACCTGGACGACTTCCCACTCTGAAAAATTTTCGGAAAACTGGATAAGGGCCGTATATTGACTAGAGCAGATGAAGGGTTCAGAATCAACAAAAGTGTTGTATCGCGTACTCGGATAACCACAGAAGCAAAGGGACAGCACTTTGAAGGTTTGATGCTGGCTTTGTTTGGAAAAAACAACTGCAGTGGATAACCGATATGACGTCCTGAATGTTTAAAGAACCCGAAACCAGACAATAAACACCTTTGCTCAGAAACTGTATCCAGCATCAATGAGGCAAGTATCGTGGTTTTCTGTAGCTAAACAACTTCGCAAAGAAGACCTATTCGCCCACCGCCCTGAACGCTGCATCCTGTTGAAAGTTAGCCATCGTCGGCATCATTTAGAGTAGTGTAAAGAGCACAAAAACTGGACATCTCATCAATGGAGTCCTGTCCTCTTTACGGATGAGAGTCATTTTGTTGCCACAAGCCGTTCTCAACAACGTTAGTGGATTTGGAGAGAGATTGGGACATGGTTTCATTCCAGTGACATCACGGAAAGAGGCCGTTATGGTGGTTATGGAGATATCGTCTGGTAAGGCATAATGCTGAACGGGTGGGCTGAGCTCCCTGTTTTCGACAGAGGTTCTGTAAACGGAGATCTCTAATGTTAGAAGGTGATCTTTCCCCAAGTGCGTCGGTTCCGAGGTGCTATTGGAACAGACTTTGTTTTTATGGATGATAATGCACAGCCAAAACGGACTACTGATGTTCAGCAACTACTGGAAAGTAAAGATATCATTCGAATGAATTGGCCAGTGTTCTTCCCTGATTTAAATCCCATAGAACATGTGGAGGAAGCTTTAGGGAGACTCCTTGTGGCAGAATATATCCTCCGGAGAACATCTAATAACTGAAACTGAGGATAATTGGGGAAAGGGCACTGTTATCTAAAGAACTGTTGAAAAATCTGTTGCTGATTATGGAGAGACAGTCATAAGCAACCATTGCAGTAAGGGGAGAGAATATCCCATACTAAGAAACATCTGCTTATTTTTTATCTTAAACAGACAATTATGCATAACGATACTATATGTTCAATAAAACCTTTTTTGTTTTATTCCATACTATATTCATTATATTCATTTTTGAACAACTGTGCTTTCGTCATCCATTAAGTAAGAATTGTTGTCTCTTAGATGATTTCTCGTGGTGTTATGGCAAAAAATGTTGCTTAAATTTGTACACCAGGGTATATATATATACATGCAATGAGAGATTGAGAAAGAAAGAGACACACAGAAACATATATGTAGGATTCACGCATAGAATACATATATATACACACAGAGAGAGAAAGATTACAAATGCTCAATAAATCATTAAATTCGTTTATAATGAATCGTATAGGAATGTTTGATTGAATTGAAAATATAAATGAAGATGTAACGTTATAAAATTTTGTAATTGTTGAATATCCCTGTAATTTTAAAAATTATCCAAAGGTATTTTAATTTTCAGCATTCATCACAAAGCATTAAAAGTTCTTAAGAGTGATAGTATATATGTATCAATTATTTCATATACTAAAATGCAAATATATAATATTGATTTTATTATAAGGTGTTATTATTGTAAATGTTCATCTTGACGTACTGAAATTTTGAATGACATATTAACCAATATAAATGTAATTCTTAAGGTTAATTAGGAAGCTCCTAAATTTCTTGAACAAATTTTGTAAATACAACATGGCGTATTTGAAACTTGCTAGAAAAAAATTATCTGCTACTATTGGTTGTAGAACTCCGTCTGTCCGACTGGAATGATTTAAAAGTATTTAAACTTAAATATTTAATAAAGTGTTTCATCAGGAATTTATTCAATGAATTTATAGAGTTAATTGACAAATATAATTGATTAAAGGGAATTGGCTGAACAAGCAGTTGAAAAGGACAGATTAGGGTATTTCTAAATGAAAAAACTTACAATTGAACTTGAATTCACTTTCCAAACACTTTCCACTCCGCAAAACACTTTCCAATGGGAGGTGACAGTTCAGGAAATAATTCAAGCTAAAATAAATATTACTAGTTTGTCACTAAATTTAGCCACCCTGATTTTAACGGCGCGAACTGTTGGCCGCTGAAGAATTGATGAAGCCTGGAGCTCACATAATCTGTTTCTAGGAGGAGGAGTTAAAATGTAAACATGAATTCCGTCCCGAGAATTACATAAATGTATACTACTCTATTAATCATTAACCCGTTCGGTATCAGGGTATCACATGCGGTACGATCGCGTTTGCTCTCTTGTGGCCGGCGTAGCACATTTGATACACTCCGTGTCTTTTACGGACCAACGTATCAATAGAGATACGCTTGATGAGAACGTTTTATTTGATATTTTTAATGTTAATATATGGCATTACAATACCGCGAAATCTATATAGATAGGCTATTGGAGTGTTGACCTTGGTCATATGGGCTTGGATTTCACTTCTGGCTACCAGGAGGAGGTAATTGTTAAAAGCACGTGTTGCGACGTGGCTTTTTAAATCTAATGACATGATTTAAAGGGTTCACTTGCTTTCGGTTTGCTTTTTTTTTCCTTTCTTCGTTGCTTCTTAGAAGTTCGAAGGAGAATTTATGGATCTTTATGGGGGTTAGGGCGTTTGGTAGCAGATGCTCTCAGCTGTTGGTCTCATCCGGTCGGTTTTTATTCGTAGCGGCAGTCATGAAACTATTCATCTGATACTGATATTTGCGAAATAATGAATGAATCTGACAGTGATAATAACGAGAATAATCCAGATCTGTACATAGCCATTAAAGTAAAGAAAAAAAAATACGAAGAAGATGTGCCCTTTGCTCAAAATCTGGCGTGAAGCGTCAAAACATGTGTGGAAGACATATGACGTTAGACTATGAATTAAATTCTTTTTAAAAATATACCACGCAGCAAAATAAGATTTATTTTTTATACCTATATGTTCCATGCAATCGTACATCATTACACAATGAAATTTGAGTAACAAATGTAAATATATTTTGTATTTTCGTAAAAAAATATGATTTTATGTAATTATTTTACATAAAAAACATACAATTTTCGATTAATTTTTTTTTTGTTCGTATGCATTAAGTTTGATGAATTTTAAGTAATATATGTAAAAACCCAAGAATTCTAATGAATAACCGATTTTAGAGGAATTTATTTCGCGAATTAGGCTTAATATCTAAAATCGTTTGGGCACAGTGTGACACGCCACGGTAAGAAGCCGCGGTCCCAGAGAAGCACTTCTTTTTTCTTCCTCCGGTAGTGAAAGGTTTGATCCTTTGTCTTTAAATTCTTATATGCTTTAGGGAATGCTTCTAAATGAATGCATTTAAATCGGAGAAGGCACACATGTTATTTAGATAGTTATCACTTAAATATGAGTGTAAAGAATCTCCGTTAACGTAAAAGAAATTCTGAAGGGGGTGTCAATGGTTATGAGTATCATTATAGATAATTAAGTTTTAGGCGATTCTATTGATATAACATGCGTTCGTCTTTTGACACCCACTAAGAGCGTGAGACGCAAGTCATTTATGCAGTGATGCTTAACACCTTTACATTTGACTTATTTTCATTTTTAAGTATTGAAATTACATTTATGTAATCCACTTTCATATATGTATCATTTTCAGATTAAAATTGATACGCTACTTGTGAATTTCATACATTTGATAAGTTAGTATAGATATGAAATTAGATTTATCATTGATAGTTGCTGAAATTTGAAATTTCAAATATTTTAAGATTAAAGCTTCTGGAAAGCTTAAATTAAACTTACCTATCTAATTCATCCAACGTATCCTGAAAGCAAATTAATATGAATTATATAATAGAAATACTGAAATAAGAATAACTTTAATAAGATATGAAAGGATTTGAATTAAATTCATAAAATGCATTCTTTCCATCACCATTTACTTGAGGAACATAAGTTTAGAATTTATAAATATATAATTATTTTCTTAAAAATAATTAAGCCAATAATTCTTATATATATATATATATATATATATATGAAAAAACTATACAAACATACCATAAATTAAACAAAAGGGAATTAAAATTCTAAATTTAAAACGAAGTAGTTATAATATAAAAGAATAAAAATGTAACGCTGGAACGGATTTAAAATTTATTTAAAATTAATATTTAAAAATTATTTAAGTCAAAATATTTAATTAATACAAAGTTAAAAATTTGATAAATATTTATGAAAAAACACACTCAATCAAAAGACATAAAAGGACTACAAAGGAAATTGAAAAACTGATATACTTTAAAAAAAAAATGGAAATATAGCTATTTAATACTATAAATGTCTTGAGACACACAATGGTGTATCTTATTCAAGTAATAATTATCAAACCTTCGCTTCAGTTATTACTATACAGTAAAAGAAAAGTATGAACCTAAATTTCCAACCTAAAAAAATTATACACACGAAAAGAAAAGATACACTAAGAGGAAAATAAATGTATTATAAATCTAAAATTACAGTGAAACAAAAATTTGTAATTATAGAAAAGAGTAAAGCTGAGATAAAGAAAAATCCAATGAAAAATTAATTAAAATAAATAAAAAAAAAAATAGATCACTCTAAGCTTAGCTATCAGAAATGGCTTAAAGTGCTCAGAAATAAATTTCAGAGTGTTGTAAAGCACTTTTCTAAGTCCTAGTATTATAATAGCCATGAAAGACAATCAAAAACTTGTATTGCCATCTATATATATTTCGTCATTTAATATCATTGCAAAATTCTTTTTTTTAAAAAAATATTAATAAAACATAAAACAAAGAAACTATGTAGATTTAACAAAGAATAAATATTATAAGAAAAATTAATTATTTATAATATCAAAAGAAATATATTAAAATTAGAAAATTTACAATTTTAAATTTTGAAAATTTTAAGTTGATTCTTTGAAATGTTAGAAGAAAATCTGCTAAAATCCATTGTTATACAATTGTTTAAATTTTTTTTTGAATATTACACAATTTAGCTATCAATTTAATATTACACTGTGTATAGTAATATAAAATATTTCTAAAAACTGACACATTTAAAATACTTCGAAAGAAAGGTACTTTATTCAAGAAAAATTACTGACCCTTTCGTCATAAATGTTACTAAATATTCTTTGATCCACAATTTTTAAATTAATGTATAAATATACAATTTCTTTTATATTTTTATTTATTTGTTTTATTTTATTAAGGAGAATAAAAACATAAACAGGGTTTAAATTATAGAAAAATATGATTTAAAATATTAAATCATCAGTACATGAAAATAATGTATAATTATTATTTATAAAATTTATTCATAAAGGTGTAAATATATACTAACAAATTCATTACTAACACCACCACCTTTTGGTATGCCTTTTTTTGTGTTTCTCATCATTAAAAGTAATATAATTTTCTTTAAGATCTAAATCAATAAGAAAATAAAACTTTTGTTAAAGAATGGAACTATGATTTGTTATTATTATTACGAGCATGAGGGAATGCTTCTCTACAACCGATCTCTTATGAAGGACAAGAGACATTTACCTGGATATCTTCATTTAGCTTAAGGAAAATTTAAACCGTGGATGACTAAATCGAGGCGCATTGGGTGATTAAAAGTGGCGATTCCTTCAATTCTGAGTGAGTTGTTGTGGTTTGAAGCAATATTTTTGCCAAAGCATATTGTATGTGTGTATTTTTTTTTTTTTGAAATTTGAGAGATGCAATGTACGTAATTGGGATCTACTTATACTTTTTCAACACTTTTTTTCGGATTTTGTACTTTTCTATGCTTTTTCTTAAATTCCGGTTATCTCGAATGGTGCCAAAAGGAGTGCAGAAAGAGATATTTAGCGGGAATTTCATAAATTATGGGAAAATGAGTAACTATTAAATCAATTCGTCAAGAAAACCGTTTTTCTTTGTATGTGAAAGAACTTTTTCACATCGTAGAAGACATGATCTTAATAGATTCTATAAGACACAGCACCAGACTTACATAGATGAAAAAAAATTTATTACGGTCTGAGTTCTATATTTATTGAAGTAAGTTGTAAAATTATCATTAGCATTGGCGAGAAAAAGAAACATTTTTCTGATAAAGAAGAATAGTTAATGCTTACCACCAAATATATTTGCTCCCCATTTTGATAATTAGGGCATTGAAAAGAAAACAAAGCTCATCAGACATATTGAGGAACTATCTCAAAATGTTTTCCAACAACTGGAAGAACTTATTCATTTTTGTACTTAACTTTTCTCTAGTTTTGGATGAATCAATGGACATGAGTGATGTTTTATAGTTAAACATTTTTGTAAGAGGAATTAATAATAACTTTAATACCTTTGAAGATATTGCCATTCTTTTTAGTCATTGCATGGTAAAAAAGGGGATCATGCATAGTTGAAAAAGTCAAATCATGCTCAGAAAATCTAATGTTAGATTGAAGCAACTTATCCGCGTGTGTTCTGATGGAGAGCTATCAATGTCAGGTGAAGTCAATAGCACGGAAACTGTTGCGGAAGATAGCTCAGATTTAATACATTGTAAGAAAAAAATAATAAGATTGGACTGTGAATTGATTTTAACAACACAAAACGAAATTTATTTCTTTAGGCACCGATCTGCATTCAAATAGGTACACCATAGTACATCATCAACAAAAGGGCACCTCACTAGTTAAAAGGTATTTTCGAACAACTCTTTAGGTAAGATATGCATTCAAATTGGTACGCTGTACAATTCCTTAATAATATTTGCAAGCAAACTTTTTAAGAAAACTACATTCCTATGCCTATTGTCAGTTTTATAACATACTGAAGAACATCAAATTTTGTTTTGTGCATGTTTATTTCACAACACTGAGACGCACATAGAAAATTGGGAAAGGATCTTTCGAAGATTGAGTGAAAGTCTGGTCATCTGTGGGAGAATTAGTAAGGATTTCCCCTAAATATAATTTAATTTCCTAATTTTTTCTATGTTAAAACTATAAAAGTTAAGAGTTCGTTATTATTTCCTTGGTACCATTCCAAATTAGCTTTTAAATTTTACAAACTCGCAATATTGAAATTTGCACAGTCAGCTTGAAGCTTCGATGTAATAGGGACAATATCTACTAGTATTTCTGTCTACAACTAAATTCCCCAGAAATCCCAATATCTAATACTTCGTAATCTGAAGAAATCCTTGTATATAAATTCTAAGCAAGGTAAATTTCCTTCTCTCATAAGCTGTAGCCAAAAGCCTAAAACAACTTTTCTGTTCCCATCAAATTTATATAATATAATTCATGGAATCAAATGGATGTAGTTGGGCTGCGGTCATCTACAGCACCATGTAATTCTCTCTCTTATTTTTAACTGCACCTTTAATAACGATACAAATAACAGTAACATGTTCTGTATATATTTTGCGTTTCATATAAAACAAAACCAATTGGAAAATTTCCTCGTCATAGCCGACATTTTCTTTAAAACCAAATTGAAGTTGATGAATATTGTTTTCATGAGCCAGGAATTAATCTATTAATAAAAACAAGGTCACCAATTTTTCCTAAGGTTAGTAACAAACAGATCAGTCTGTGAGATTTAGCAAATGACATATCCTTACCAGATTTAAGGAGTTTAAGTTTAGCTTTCTTTAAATTATTTGGAAAATAGGAAGATTGTGCACAAATAATTTTATAAATTTCACTAAAAGGTTAATGAGAAATTAGAAAAAAGTAAGCTTCTAAATTCCATAATCCAAAAATTCTAGGCCAGGAGCCTACTCACTGCTAAGAGTTTTAAAAACCAAACCTGAGAACCTACGGGGGAAACTTTTGGAAGAATCCTCAAAATTCTAATCAAAAGCCTTCCCGGACCTTGGGAAAAGAGAGCCTTTTAGAAATTTATGCTTCTGCTTCAGAGAGTTATTAAATCAACCAGGAATTGTGATCTCAGGGGGTCGAGAGTTCAGACACTTGCACATAAAATGACCGAGGTATAATGTAAAAATTTTTTTTACCGAAAATATTATGTTTTTTGTTATTTGTTGGGTAACATTGTAAACAAGAAATTAACTTAATTATGTCATCAAGTATGATCCATGAGCCAAATTTCACCCAGTTTTAATCAAAAACCGAAAGATGAAAGCCGCCTATTTGACAAATAAATGAAATTTTTCTTACTTGCGAATAATTGTGAATTCCAGTTTATATGATTTCTCCTATGAAATTTGAGGCTAAGAAAAGATTGACCATTTAAATTTTTTGTATTTCTCATTTTTGGATTTTAATGCTTTCATAGGGTATAAAATATATCATTTCTGAGAAAGTGTAATGTCTCAGGTCGAAAGTTTTTTATAAGACATTATATCTAACATCACGCAGTCAATGAGATGTACAGTTTATCTAGGTTAAATTTTATATAAGAGCATTTTTTCCACTGGTAAATGATTTCCATTAGGATTTAAAATAATATGGAAAGCATAAGCATAATGCATGAAATTTAAATCGATGTTGGAATCTCTATTATCACTCAATTCATATTTATGCTGTTACTCGCGGTTTTGTTACCATGGATCCCGACTACAGACTGTTAACGGATTCCATCTTGATTAATATTTTTCGACTTTTTACTTTTTATGTTAATAATTGTTCCTGTGAATGTATAGTGTTCTAATTTCAATAAGTTTATTGGAAAATAATGTTTCCGATTGGGGCAAATTGCGGATGAGATGACGGGAGCATTGGTGACATGCTGAAAGTTATATGGAGTTGAATCATATGTTTTTTTGGGGGGGATTTATATATAAAATATATAAAGGGTACATAGTAAAGTATTTCATTTGGAAACATCTATGTAACGCATGAGGAAGCCATGTTGAATTTGTGATAAAATTTATGTTCCTTTTACTGTGAGGAGTGCTGAGCTAAGTATCTTGCCTCATTTTATAGGATGTTTTGTTTTATCAGGATGACTTAGAGTGCGACTGGTACATATCCATGAGGTTCTACTGTAATTACAAACAAACAGTGATGAACAGCAAGAATATAATGGCAGCAAATTGAGGCAAACTATTGTGTGAATCGGTTCTTATGCAACTGAAATAGTTCTAAAATTCTATTCAGTGTGGGCAGAGTATATTCAATACAGAGTTACTTATAAGTTATCAGGAAAATTAGAGAATTTAAAACTTATTTGTTTTCTGATTTTAAGTGTAATTAAAGTGAGGTTGAAGGAAATGAATGGAGATTTTGAAAATAATTAAGAGGTTTAGTATGGCTCATAACAAACAACTAAAGTTTCTTGGGCCGTATAGTTTCCTAAATTTTGTATTTTAATATTGTCAACATTAGGTGAGGAATTAAGGAAATTTATTAACAATTTTGAATATGTTTCCTAAAATAGTTGTTATGAGAGAGCTTATTTCAGCATTTCTCAAAAGTTATTTATATTAGTGTTTGCAGTGTATGCACATACTGGTCATGTATATGTAATTCCAGAATAAATAAAGCAGGGAAGCAACTTGTTCTTTAGAGTAACTGTGTTGAATTGCAATTAATTAAGAGGTAATGCAATTAATTCCTGCTACAAGATTTTTATTTCCAAAAAGTCAAAGCATTTTACTAGGAGAAAGGGTTTATTATATGCGAAAATGACTAATTTTGTTTTCCTGAAGAGCTCAAGCGATATCGTCGGTGAATATATTTGTGTTTGACACTGATTGTTGCGGAATGTCATTACTACAAATAATGAAACAAATAAGACTAAGGGGTCTTCTCTGTGGACCACACGATAAAATATTTCTGAGGTTTGAGAGGGTGGTTTCAATTTTCACTTGGAATGTTCTTTTGTCTTAGTAGGACTGGAGAAGAAGAATTAATGAGTTTGGGAAGTTGTTACTGATTAGTTTATAAATAGGGCCACCTATGCAGACCCATTCGAACACTTTTTGTATATTAAAAAAACGTCTCCTGTGCAAGTCCTTTCAGAAATCCCGATAAAATTATTATTGTTACATTGGGTTACATAAAAGAAAAGTTGACACTTGCGATTGGATCAGAATGACTGCAGCTATATCAGCGACACCAAACACGGATGTAAAGGGTGGTAGGAGGTGTACACTGCATATGGCATTCAAAAGTGAAACTCGTTCTCGGTAGAGGAAATTGATCGAAAATAAAGTCTTGCCATACATGGATACATCCAGATCAGAACAACATGTGGTACTACGGTTTCTGATTGTGAAAGGTAAGTGTAATGCGGACATCTAGCGGTGAATCAAGGCAGTCAATGACGAGCACTGTTTGGGTCGAAAGTCTATAAACAACTGGTGTAAACGTTTTCGTGAAGAGTGGCAAACGATATCGGATCTGCTTGCAAACATAGTAATCCTGACGAATCTATTTTCCCCGTTAATGCTACAATCTGAACTAATGAATAAGTTCGAGATCGTTACTTCAGTGACGAACTCAACTTGAGTATAAGGAACGTTTCACAACATCGTTCATCAACATCTGCAGTACAGTAAAGTGTGAACGGAATGGGTACCAAGGCACCTAACCCTGAATCATCAGAAGCACCAAATGGGCCTCAGTCTCCAGCACCTTGACCCTTTATGAGGATTTATCCACTTATTAATTTATCTACCCCCACCGCATTGTTGCTGGTGGAGAGTCCAGGTGTCAAAACTACACACGTAGAAATCGAAGGAAAGTGATGCGTTCATTTTCCCTCGATTACCGTGGATCACTTGATCACTTATGATTTATTTCCTGCTGCAAGAGAGCACTATCAATTCAACACAATACTGTAGTACTCCGACTAAACTACGGAAAGTAATCAAAAGCAAATTGCCAGGCCTTCTCACTGAACCTTCTCCATGACGAAGCTCACCCAAACGTTTCCCATGAAAACAAGTTTACCTAACAAAATTTCCCTCAGAAAGTGTATATATATATATATATATATATATATATATATATATACACACTCATGGACAAAAAAATTACGGCACCAAGAAATAATTGCGGGATCGTAATGAAACTTGGCATGAAGATACATATCAGGGAGATATGCAAATGATTAGAAATGCACCGTGATTACGCATTACATATAGCTGGTAGAAGGCTTTTAACGTCGTTCTCCATGGAGTATAAAACAGGTAACCAAAGCTTGTTTGAGTGTGTTGAATCGTTTACAAAGGAAAAGCTGAGGTAGACATGCCATTACGCCGTTTTCGAAGACAATATGAGCAGCTGTCGCAGTTTGAGAGGGGGAGAATCATCAGTATGATGGAAGCTTGGTGGTCAGCTAGGCGAGTAGCTCGTCAATTAGGCTGCTTTGGTTCTGTTGTGAGGAGATGTTGGGACCAGTGGATCCGAGAGATATCATTTACACGAAGAAACTGGACTGCAGCGGAATGGAACCAGGTCATCTTTAGTGACGAATCCAGATTCAATCTCAGCAGTGATGACAATTGTGTTCGTATGTGGAGACCCCTTGGTAAACGCCTCAATCCTGACTTTGCTTTACACTGACACATAGCTCCCACAGCTGGTGTGATGGTATGGGGTGCCATTGCCTACAATACACGGTCACCCCTAGTATTGATCCGTGGCACCATGACAGCCCAGCGGTATGTGCATGACATCCTGCAACCACATGTGTTGTCACTCGTGCAATGGCTCCTAGGAGCCATTTTTCAACAAGACAGGGCTTGGCCTCACACGGCAAAGGTGTCACAAGACTGTCTCTGCACTGTTACTCCTCTTCCTTGGCCTGCCCAATCGCCAGATTTGTCTCCAATCGAGCCTATCTGGAATCATTTGGGACAGCGAGTTGGGCATCCCACGAGTTTGAACGAATTAGAGGCAAGGTTACAGCAAATATGGAACGAAATGTCTCAAGACATCATACAGAACTTGTATGCCTCAATGCCAGATCGTGTCGCATCGTGCGTTTGCGCTACAGGGGGTTTAACACGGTATTAAATCCTCCGTTCTTTTGCCATTTTCTCTAAAATGAATTATCATTTTTCTTTGGTTTTCTAATAATTTTCTTATATCAAAGTAGTCATTACATATGTAAAATTTCGTTTCATTTTGACGACTCCTTCTTGGTGCGCTACTTTTTTTTGTCCATGAGTGTATATATATTAAGAGAATATAAATATTTGACAGTAGCTTTGTAAAACCTTATGGGTTGTGATTAGAAAATTTTTGGAACAGATCTGGGTTTTTAATTTTTTGAAATGGTTGATTATACGAGCTTATTGAGAGCAGATAGAAGAGAAATTGCCTTAGTTATCTGTAAGTTAATAGTTTTTTCAACGTTTTCGAATAGGGAAGATTTTTTCCAGTTTCTAGGTTTGAGGAGAAATTTTACGTATAAGAATTTTGTTTATGAGTCATGTAGAATAAAAATGAACTTAGAGGAAAAATTCTTTAGCCTTTCATTTTTAATTCTGTCCTTTTCTAATGTGTATTTAGCATTTCTCTGTGTTTATGTGTGTGTTTGGCTATTATTCAAAATATAAAACATTTTTAATTGTTTTTTGAATAGTTTGAAAGACATTTAGCAAGATAATTTTAGTATGGATAGATATATAAACACTGTTTTATATGTTCACACATACCATAAATTGAATTTTCAGTTTCACTTACAAAATATTGTAGTATATATTTGTATCCAAATATGTAGCGCTATGTATTTGTCAGAGCTTAATATAGCTGGACAGATGAAATTGATTACTTAAATTAAAACATAATCGTAAAATAAGGGAATAAATTTTTAATCCATACTTACCAAAGTTGACTCCATGGTTCTTTGAAGTTTTTCGTAATAGTAGATAAGTTTTCTAAATAGAATAAAGGATATTATTAAACACATAGTAAACATGAAAGAAATTTTAATGGAAATTATCTTTTCCATGTGTTTAATACTTTAATTTTAACGAAACCTAAGAGCAGATACTTCTTTGATAGGGGAGAAAAATGGTTTGAAGCAAAGCTTCTTAAACTGTGGGTTACGACACGAAATGGCCATTTAGCACCACATACTTATGTGAAACAAATCTTTTAGCTTTAAAACTTATTAAATAAAAATATTTTTCAGCATTAAATGACATGAAGATTTAATTTGCTATGGAGCAGAGAACAAGCTCAACCGTCTCACTAAAACGATATTTTCTATCATTAACTTTCATATATTTGGAACTCTATTTCTAAAAATACTCTTTTTTTATTTTTGTGTATATGGATTAATTCAATAATATATTTTGAATAAAAATGATTCAAAGATTGTTAAATTAATTTTTATTATAAAATACAAATTTAACACAAATATAATAAAGTTAATAATAAATAGTAACAGTGCATTTAATTTTAATTTATCAAAATAAGTGTTGTTAAAATTAAATAAACTAGAATTAAAATTCATTAATATATTAATTTTAAATTAAACTATAAATTATACAATACAGTAATCCCTATTAAATACGACCAATCTCACTTTTTTAACTTCAATTTGATGAGTGGAATTTAATTTTCTTAACCAGATATTCATGTTTACACATTTACTTTTATTCC
>BMAW01116568.1:0-10897 GCA_019974015.1 Nephila pilipes
TTGGTAGCCGCTTCGTTCAGTTCCGTATTATGGTTATTCTGGAATTATAGGCCTAACTAACCCCATCAACAAAATATATAAATAAAAATTGATATAACATACAACAAAATGGTTATAACAGCAAAATTATAAATTAAAAAAAGTCTGAATATTTAAATCCAAATGTAAAGCACACAAAGGCGAAAAGATACCTTAAATACCAAATGCTAAAAAATTCAAGAAACTAAAATTATATATATATATATATATATATATATATATATATAATATTGATATTGTGTGTGTGTGTGTGTGTGTGTGTGTGTGTGTGTGTGTGTGTGTGTGTGTGTGTGTGTGTGTGTGTGTGTGTGTGTGTGTGTGTGAGTGTGCATGTGTGTGTGTGCGTGTGTGTGTGTGTGTTTTAAGAAACGTTGGGAGGAAGTATATACCTCAGGATAGTGATTTTTGTAAAAGAAATCTTATGATTTATACATAAAATTTAGTTTATATCCGAATATTGATTTTAGTAATATCAAAAACTTTTTTTTATTATCGCAGGATAATAATGAAAAAATACCATATTGTAGCACCTTTCTCTAAAAAATTAAAAAAATCAATAATGGTAGCTATCCTTTAGAATGTGCTATATAGTTAATAATCAATTAATGTGCCAGAATAATTTTTCTGTACTTCTCGGTTATTTCTTAATAATATTTAAATCCATATGATGTCCTCTCATTGAAAACTTTTATTGTTTAATAAGTTTTCCTTTTGGCAAAGATGTTGTGCTTCTTAAAGAAAGTAATAAATTTTGTCATATTGATCATTCATAATGTTTTATAAATATTGGTCCTAAATTCTACATTATGGAAAAGAATATGACAAGAAATACTTATTAATAAATTAATAAACCATTTAACATAACAACAATTGCAGAAATTTATGTTCTTGCTTTTCTATCTAAATATGTAGATGATGCTATGTCCAATAAATTCAACATCAATAAGATAAGTATATAATGTCAAATTCATTTACAAAAATATGTTGGTGACAAGGTAAATTGTCCTTGGCTCAACTCTTTTTCATTTGCTTTCTACCACATCCAGGAATTTGAAACAATATTTGAATTAATATACCCATCTCTCTTCCTTCATATGTCTGTTTTTTAAATATATATTTCCAAACCAGCCAAATCTTTACAATAAGTCATATATTTAATTTTAGAAATTAATCAGTAGATGTGAATAAAATCACGATATGTACACCAAATCCGTCTAGCTGAAATGGAATTACTGAATGAAAAACTTCATTGTGTAATATAAAAACAAGGGTACTCATGAATTTTTATCTATGCCCGTCTTTATGTTTCTTTCGAATGAAAAAATGATTATATATTGATCATCCAGCAAGACACGAATGATATAGTAGAAAACATCCGAAAGGAAATTAGACGTAAGAATGTATTTTGTTTATCTTCCAAGAAGAAAAAGTTTTATTCCAGCTAGTTCTGAAACAATTTAGTTAGCCAACTGAGGGGTCAATTGTTCTAGTTAATGGCAATATTCCCAGAAGTTACGAAGCATTTTTTTAAAACAATGTTTTCTGGATTGATCTCTGGTCAAAATCCGCCGCCATCCGTAGCAAGCAAACGGTAAGCAAGCTGGCAAAAACAAAAGCAAGCAAGCAAAAAGCAAAAGCAAGCAACCGCCGTGACAAACCGCCGCCATGGCAAAGTATGGCAAAACCGCCGCCATTGCTTTACCGCTTCCACAAACACGCTTCATACCACCGCCAAGGCCATGCCTTTACTTTCAGCAGCACGACCTTTACCATGCCCAAGCCTCCGTAAAGGCAAAAGCCGTAAAAAAGGCTACGCGTAAAAGTACAGCGAAGTTTTACCTGGCAAGCACAATATACATTTTGTATAGAGTTGTGATTGGTCCTTGGTGGCTGGCAGTGTGGTGGGTGATTCCAGAATGGGAATATTTTTTTTATTTTAAAAGATTTTGGGAAATTAGAGTGAATTTAATAAGAATCAGGTAAAACATTTTTTGGGTCTTCTAATAGCTGGGTCAGGATCATAGAGAATGAATGAATGAATGATGAGTTTGTGAGTGAATATGTGAATGAACAAGTAAATAGTAATTAATGAATGAATAAATGAGTGATGAAGAAATGTATGAATAAAAGAATAATAAAATTTCAATTATGTCGTCATTTTATCGTTTGTTTTATTTTAATATTTAATTTAATAATTCAATAACTAGTTTCAAAGGTTTTGCAACATTGGTGGATTAAATCGATTCTTTGCGAACATGAGCTTAGGAATAACTTTATTGCTTATTTATATTTGATTTAATTTGAATTAACGAACACTTTTGAATATAAGACCATTTTATAATAGAATATTTATTGAAATAATTTTTTGTATTGAAGTGCGGTATTTGTGGAAAAGCATGTATAAATAAAGTGAATAAAAATCTCTATATAGCTCATTAAAATCATTTTCTGCGTTTTCTTTTCAGGTTATACCTTTTCATGCTAAATATTATTCATGCCAGTTAAAATCTAAGAAAATTATAATGGAAATGTAGAAAACATATGTCTAGTGGTTTAATGATAAGCCTTAAATGATGGAAAATAGACAAGTGTTTTAACAAACGTTAATTTTTTCCTTTGTCTGAATTTGAAAAATTGACAAATATATTATGTGCATAAGTATCATAAGAATAAATTTAGTTGCCCCTTCTGTTTGATTCAGAATTGTTTTAAAATTTGTTAAAATCTTTTAGTTACTTTTTTTAAATATGTGGAAGAAAATTTTAGAGACACATGTGACGGAATGAATCATTATTTAAAACTGAAAAGAAATTATTTGAGTAATACATATAAATAATACTTAAAATATTTTAAAATTAGTTTAAGAATTACCTAAATAGCATAAGTGAGAAAATGGATGAAATTTCATCTACTCAAATAGTTTATATTTAACGCCCATAATACATGCGAACTTATTTGTTTGGAAACTTAATGTTATTGCTAAGCAACTTATTTATTTTGGTTGTTATTTTCTCTCACTGCATGCAGCCGTTGTTTCCTAGTTGTTACCGTCGCACAGTTCCAGTTGTTCCAGGCAAGCCTTGATGCCACTAATGAATCATCGGGGAAAGGGGTTCAAGGACATTACATTCTCATTCCCTAGAAACTTATATATTCTAATTTCTTGCCAACTTATTTGTTTTTATTACTTAGCAACCTTTTACATTTTTAATTTAATAAATTACATATGATAAATATTCTTTGACTTTGAAATTTAGAAAAATTTCAAAATTATCGATTATAAAAATATACGCTTTAATATATACAGAAAGTAACTCTGCGTAATATCGTAATTATTCTAGCTTTGAGTTCAAGAGAAAAATTACCTTTATTATTTTTGGTCAGAAATGATAATGACGTATCTTCCAAACTAGAATGGTAATAATCTTTTTTCAAGCTAAATCAACAAATGTGAGTTTTCGAACATTATTAAGTCTTACTCAGACTGTAATGACAACGATAGCCTGGTAATTATGGTAGCGAGTTCACAGCCGGAGTTATTTTAGTCAAGTCCTAGGCTCGAGTCCCGATTCCACTTGAGACCATTCGTGTAGTGAAACGGATGCACGTTAAATCTCTTTGAGCTTAATGTTCTCGTTTCGGCGTAGTGTTGAAGAATAAAGTGTCATTGTCATCCTCGTCACTTAATCAAGTTTCAAAATTACCTGTTCCGCACTAATCACACTCGCATTGCTTCTTAGCATAATGTTTATGAGCAATCACTCACTCAAAACGAATGCACAAAATTGTAGTTAAGTTTAATTTGGGAATTGTACACTCCACTGAAAATGTATAAAAATGCATATTGCATGTTTCAGGCAGTAACCTTAAGTTACTAATCACTCGAAAAATAACTTTGCTAATATTTTCTAGACAGTAGTGTACTAAATCTGCAAATTATACGCATATGTTTCAGCCTCTGTACTAAATAAATTATAAAAACATAACTTTTCCCCATAGATCCCATTATGGGAAATAAAACATTTTGACACTAGCAAATTTCATTCCCAATGCGAATTTCAATCCAATAAAACTTGCAAAAATCGACATAGGGTAATCTTATATATATATGCAACTATATGTATCTAACTTGCATTCTTCAGCGGTATGGTATGATTTACTCAGGGATCATAAAAGTGATGAATGGGGTCGAGGCGCAAGGGACTCGAATAAGAATTCCTGGAGAAATGATACCCAATCGAAAAGCTAGCATACCTTCCGCTTCAAACGGGGTTTTGAAATATAATTGGAGCTATATTCTTCCAGGCTCGGGTATCCTCAAGACCTACATTTTTCTTTCCTTTATCCGAGGATTTCCATTTACCTTTTTCGTATTTCCTGAAGATATATCCTGTTACTTCGGTTCTCATAACTAAATAAATCTCACAAGAGCGAGTCCGACTTTTTCTTTTCTTTTCCTTTATTTTTACGTTCTTCTAAAATATTTACTGACGTAGAAAAAAGTAGAAATATTTGAAATGTAAGCAGAAAAAAGGTAAGAATAAATATTTCAAATAGTTTTCTTTGTTGTGGCAAGTGTGTGTACAGGGGACCAAAATATGTGAATATTTATTCGAAAACATCTTGACTAGATTTAGTGCTAATGTATTGATTTATATATATATATATATATATATATATATATATATTACGTAAATAAAATATAAATTTTTCAATTACTTGAAAGGAACAAGGCTGTTTCTTAACAATTGTTGTATGGAATTGAATAAATTTTAAATACATTACCGCACACTTCTATTTACCAAACTTTACATAATGTGATAACATTTATAAGCATTCCTTAGAAGGTTGAAATCGAAAATAAATAAATTATGTTACTGAGTCCAGTTTGATATTTGAGCTAAATGCTTATCTGTCATGAAGCATACTTATTGCTGTCACAGAACATATTTAGAATATTCACTTAATTAAAAAGCTTAATCGTCCCCAATGTGAGATACTTAAAATTTTTCTAATTTAGTTGGGATCAAAACATTTCAGTGATTAATAATGAAATTAGGAAATACAGATGTATACTTATACACATAATTTTGCTTTATAAAACTAAAAATTACTTTTAAAACCAAGTTATCCGTATTACAAATTTTATAATTTATTTAAAAAAAAAGTAGTACATTTATCATTTCTTAAATAAAAGTTTATCTTTAATGTGTTTTTTAAATTTCCCTTTTCATGAATTTAGGTTTTTAATAATCATTCTTAACCGTTTTAGTTTGTAAAAATACCTTTAATATAATATTTATGTTAGCTTATACGGATTTTCTAAAAAGTAATATATGGGAATCATACATTAAATCTCTTGCACAATATTCTTCTCATTACTGCAATTTAAACAATAAATGTATCTCTGTTGATATTAGGTGGAACCATTATCATAAAAATATTTTTAAATTTTTTTAAAAATTTATAACAATTTTTAAATTGAAACTTTTTATACAAATTTTTGCAAAGAACAAATTTAGTCACCCAAGTTGCGCTTTTTTTAATTATTTTTAAATTACTCAATTAAATACAAAAATTAAAAAAAAGAGGAAATATGGAGATATGCACAATAGTAAACATTTCCGATATTAAAACTGAAAGAAAGAATAAATTATTAAATTGAATATATTTAAGCTAATTGTAATTCAAATTAAAGCAAACGATAAATTATTAAATTGAATATTATATCAACTACTAGTAATTAAAATTAAAGCAAACAATAAATTATGAAATTGAATATATTTAAGCTAAATGTAATTAAAATTGAAGCAAACGACGAAAAGTTGAAAAGTTAATATAATAAATAAAATATTAGTAATGCAGTAAATATTTTCTAGAAAACTTAACACTTAAGTAGAGATTGTAAGAAGTTTATGTTTGTAGGATGAACTATATTACTTTTGTGACTCAATATAATTTAAAACTTACTGGCATACTTTTAACTTCGCAAAAACGTAGAGCTGTAGCTCATAAGAGAGATTTTGAAATAATTTATCACACAATTATATTTTTCACTTTTTTGCATTAAATAAAATGTGCCAATAATTTATCAACTTATGAAATGGGCTTAAATTATTATTTATTTATACATATATACACACACAATATAATCTATTATAATTATAAATTTCAACAAAAAATATTAAAAAAGTATAGTTAAAAAACAGGAACTACCTATTTATATTGTCGAAACTCATGTACGTAAAATACGTATACTCAAATACGTATTTTTATTTTCTCTTTTGCTGAACAAACCCTCTACTCCAACAAAAATTCCACATTTTTCTTTCTCATTATCCTGCCAAAATTACGGATTTATTACGATTTGTTATAACGTAAAAAAATAAAGAAAAAACACTCATCTTAGCTAAATGATGATAGAGTATAAGCGATGTAAATTCGTGCATTTGGTACGTGTATGCATGATTTGGAAAAACTACAGTGTCAGCTCGAAAATTGGCAAAAATACCAAATTTATTGAAATTCGATGACTAGGGAATCTCTAACCAAAAACTGTCAAAGGTTTTGTTTTTGATTTATATCCATTTGAAAAACTATTGAGTTCTAACCAACAAAGTATTTAAATTTTACAGTTGTATCAGGAAACTTTATTCTCGGGAAATAAAGATATTTTAAGCAAAAATTGTATCTAAAATCTAGTACAACCTAAAAATGAGTTCTTATTATTTACTGAATTTTAGATGTTAATAATAAAATTAAATAAGAGTGATGTAAAAAAGAATTCTTAATAAATATATTTGGGAATAAAATTTATTACGAACTGACATTTTTTTTCAAATTACTCTTCTCGTCTGAAGGAAAAATATCAACAAGTTATCTCAAAGGGTAAAAATATTGAATGCTTTTCAATCAAGAAAAATTTTTCTGTAATCAAAGACTTTATCAAGGGAATAGGGGATCATTTAATCTGGTTTTCCTTCCAGTAGTATTACTGATATTCGGTTAGCTATAATATTTGAAAATGTAAAGGTGAGTGAACAATTTGGAAAAATGGATCAACATATGCCTCAATTTTTTCTCCATGCTCAAGATTTCCTTATCTTTCCAAAAGTCAAAGATCCAGTGAAATATAAATATTGCATCTAGAGATATCTTTTTACCTATTTCAATATCTTATTCTTTGTTAAATCCGCAATAAATTTTTTGTAAGCAAATGTAGAAAGGTTGAATTTGATAGAATTAACTGCTTAGATGTATATATATAAAAAAACTTAATTGTAATTTATATATAAATGTATAATTCTTCAATCTTTATTAAGTTGAAAGTCAGTAGTATAACAAAGAAATTGCCTATTTCTTAAAAATCCTCACATACACACAAAGTTAAACTATTCTTTGTATATACACATTAAATATATAGCTCACTGTGATAAATCAGAAATTAGTGACTAAGTAGAAATAATCCATCTCTGGACTAATACGATTTTTTTCCTGAACATAGGAACTCTTCTTGTTGTTAAAATTATTTACAGATTCATGTGTTATAGCATAAAAACAGCATTGGGGAGGGGTTTCAGCGCAATTGTGCACATTCAGATCTCCAACAGCCGAATCCATCACACATGTGTCTTTTTTCCTCCATCAGAGAGAAGCCGTACAAGTGCTTTGTCTGGGGGTGTCCTCTAACAATTGTTACATTAATAAATAATAAATATATCCATTGGTTACGTGCAAAAATGCAGATAATTGTATATGATTTTACTGAATCAACATGGATATTATTATTATAACAGGTGGTATTTTATTTTATTGATTGTTTTCACCTACCACATTTTATGCCACTATTTTGTGATAAGATGAGCATCAGTTGTTTTCTCCTAATTGTCCAAACCCTTCAAAGTGTTTTATATTTTTAAAAAATTCAAATTTTTATCGTTTTCGCTTTAATCCGTTCACTCCCAGCGTAACACATGCGATACGCTCCGAGAATGGCTGCTGCAGACCAACATATCAATAGAGATACGCTTGATGAGAACGTTTTATTTGATTTTTTTAATGTTACAATATGGCGTTACAATACCACGAAATCTATACAGAAAGGTTATTTGGAGTGTTGGTCTTGGTGATATGGGCTTAGATTTCACTTTTTGCTCTCAGCGGCGGCGGGGGGGGGGGGGGAATTGTTAAAAACACGGCTTAAAAACATGTTTAAATGCAATGACATGATTTAAAGGGTGCACTCGCTTTCGGCTTGCCTTTTCTTTTTTGTTTGCTTCTTAAATGTTCGAATGAGAATTTACGGATGTTTATGGGGTTTAGGACTTTGGTAGTAAATGCTCTCAGCCGTTCGGTTCATTCGGTCGGTTTTTATTTGTAGCGATAGTCATGAAGAAAAGGAAGTATTTATCTCATACTGAGATTTGCGAATGAATGAATGAATCTGATAATGATGTTAGAGAAAATAATTCAAATCTGTACATAGCAGTTAACTGGAAAAAAAGAAGATGTGCCATTTGCTCAAAATCTTGCGTGAAGTACAAAATAGGTGCGTAAAACATGTGAATGTGGACTATGCACTAATTTTTTTTTATATAAAAATACCTTACAGCAAAGTAAGATTCATTTCTTATATCTTAATATTCCATGTAATGGTACATCATTACGTCATGAAATTTATGAAACAAATGCAAGTATATTTTATATTTTCTTAAAAAATATGATTTTTTATATAATAATGTTACGTAATTTTATGTATGAACATACAATTTTCGATTAAATATTTTTCTCTTTCGCAAATATCAAGTTTAATGCATTTTAAATAATATATGTAAAAATCAAAATATTCTAATAAATAACCGATTTTAGAGGAAGTTTTTTTGTGAATTAGGCTTAATATCTAAAATCGTCTGGGCACAGCGTGACACTCCGCGGTATGAAGCCGCGGGCCCAGAGAAGCACTTCTTTTTTCTCCCTCCGGGAGTGAAAGGATTAAAATAAGCTATAATAATTAGCTACCTATGTCATTAATATTGTTTTAAGACTACAGGAATCTAAATTGTAATAAATTAAGTTAAAAGTTCATACTGTTTTCATTATATTGATTCATTTTTTCCTCTTTTAGATTCTCCGTAAGTTAAGTTGATGTCGAGACCATAACAAGAAGAAAAAAAATCCCACTTAAATAGATTTTAATCAGGGTAATTACAAAGTCATCATCATGTTAATAATGATATAGCTACAAAAATATTAAATGAATTTTCCAGTGCTAATAGGAGAAAGAAGTAGTCGTTCCATTTTTGTTGCCATACTTTCACTTTTACGTATAAACCGTAAGATGAACACGAACTCAGTCCAATTTTTAAAGTAAATGGAAGGAAATAATTTATTTTATGGCTACAAACCATTAGAATATACATAATCTTCATAGCTTGTTTGAGTGCATTGAGCATTCAGAATAAAATATGGATCGCATACCCCGGGCCATTCGATCATTCTGCACTGGATTCTTTAAATAAAAATACTGTTTAAAAGAAAGAGTCCTGATAAACCAAGTGTAACAGGATACATAGTAGCAGAATTTATAGTAGAATGGTCCGATGTAAAGGATATAATACTGATTTTGAATTACTCCACAGAAAACAACACTCATCGCTTGTCGTGACGTGGTATTCCATAACCAAATGTTCGGAAGATTTTACGATGTGATCACTACCAAAACTGCACCGTATTCAGTACAAACTTCTCCAAGATATACTCCAATGTCGCTGAAGAGAATTGTGCAACCACACAGATGGTAGTCAAGTAACTAAAGGAAAACAATAGAAAATATGTAACTATATGAAATCAAAACTGAAAAGTACTATTTTTTATGAGGCACTGTTCATTTTCATAATTGTAATAGATTTAATAAACTTAAGCTCAATGATTATTTTGTAATCACCTTGTAATGATAGGAAGCTTACTTCTCTTCAACTGTCTTCATGGACTTTTCTTGGACGGTACTTGAGTTAAGTAACTCAACCTCCCATTATAAAAATAAAGGTTCATGTATAAATTGAAATGAAGTGAGAAAGAGAAAAAATGGAAATAACATAGGAGATAAGAATAATGATAAGGTTATGGCAATAAAACGCGTGTTAGTGTGATGTGCACGGAAGTATTCTGGCAGGTATAACGGATTTGGTGAGATTACGAGTAAGACTCGGCACTGTTAGAATAATCTCGGGTGATATTCGAATCGTATTCCAGTAAGCGTATTCTTTGATAGACTATATACGTTGTTACTATTCTCACATAGGGATTTAACTGCGAAGAGCATTTTCCATATTTCAGGATTAATAAAATATATTTTGGATATAATTAACCATTTAAACATTTTGTATATGCTTGAACTTAAGTTCAAATTTAGATCTTGTGATTAGAGATAACTTTAAGAGGACAAATAAAAAGGTTAGTAGGATACCATCACAATTCTGTATTTTACTTCAACATTCTAAGAACAAATAATTTTCATACAAAAACAAAACTTTTAACAGCAACTTACTGAGTAATTGTTAACTGCGGTTAAAGTTCATATTTAAAAAAAAGAGATCAATTACATTCATTATTATTTTTTCCAAGTATCCTTGAATATTTGAAGAAGAAAATGAGAAACAAAAAAACTTGAAACTTTTCGATTTAGCCATATTTCTTAAAATTACACACATGTACACATACACATGCACACAATTGGTTAGACAAAATTTATTGATCTTGTGATAGCAGTACTTACAATGGGGAAGTCAAATATTTAAATAAAAAAATACTCTTTGGATACATTCCAAATATCTGGTAAGAGCTTAGTTGCATAAGAAAT
>BMAW01116569.1:0-11060 GCA_019974015.1 Nephila pilipes
CCCCCCCTTTCAAACAGCGGGTCTCACTCCGTCATTGTCATCCAATGTATGGCATCCGCTGATGTTAGATCAAATCTGGCAACGCAATTAACCCCTCTGAAAGATCAGCCCTGATGACGCGTCGCATCTGCGAACGGAATCTTTTGCCGCCATCCCCGCTTGAAAGCACTTAAACACTTTGTGTCTCGCCTTCTTTTGGTATGGGGGTGTTTCTGCGGAGATGAATGTGATTTGTCACGTGGCAGATGGGATTGTTTAACTTTTATTTCATATTCATGTCAGTTGGTAGGTGTGCGGATAAGATACAATGGTTCGTTGTTTGTATTGTGCTGTCTTATAGGCAAAAAAGTACGTTGGACAAATATAGAATGAAATTCATTTTATTTTATTCACAACAGAATTTCAAGATCATTATACATTAAAACATCGATAAATCGGATAAACGGGACCAGAGACGGTAACGGATATCGAAAATCAGGATTAATTGAAAAATAGGGGAAATGGAATGAAATAAAGCATACTTATGGAAAATTATTTTTACATTGAACAAATCTAGAATGAATCATATTTATGGAATGTAAAGACGTCTTTGTGAACACAAAAAGTTCGCTAAAAACTGTTTTATCGACTTTTCTGTTAAGACATTGTTGTCCCTTGAGCAATTTGTCTCTGGTGATAAGAGATGTAACTAAGGCTCTGTTGACTTTAATCATATTCTGATTTGTAGTCCGCTCCTTTCACTTTGTCTTCATACATTAATTCTTGTTACAATATTTTAATAAGGAAAATATTTTTTCAAAATAAGTGGAAGAAACAAATAAATGTGCAGATCTCTTCTCAAATTAAAAATATATATATATAAGTAAATTATTCATGAGGGCCAATTAGGGTTCAAGGGATCCGACTTAGGAGTTTCTTATCGTATTCTCAAATGGAGGTTAAGTCATTCATAAATCTACATCTCCCCTTTGGGCATAAAGATTATTTTCAATATACATAAAATATAAGCTAGAAGGTTAATGTAATATTCCAGTTCAATTTTTATTTTATGTGGGCATTTCCTACTGTATTCTATTGTTATTTTTATTTTATGTGGGCATTTCCTACTGTATTCTATTGTTAATTTTCATGTACGTTTTAGTACTTCGAGATTAGCTGGATACAAATTTTTCCATCATTTAATTTTTCGTTTTTGGCAACGATTCAACAAACCAGCAATATATACAGTTTCGAAAATAAAACAACTCATTTTTTATAAGAGGAATTATTATTTCTTGTTGAATTATTTTCCTCATTAACTAAGAGACATAAACCAAAAAAATAAAGGATATGCTGTATTTGGCGATTTATCGCTTCCGTGCTGCTAATGGAAAAGTACCTACGTTTTCGTGAACTAACAGATACGCATAAAAGGAGGCACCATTATTTTAGGTTAGAAAGAATTTCAAAAACTTGCAGCTTTAAAAATTTATGGCTTTAAAAGTCTACGGTATTAAAAAAATTTATTTTAAAATACACTAAGATCATATGTTTAATCACAGGTTAACGTTTATACCACCATATAAACAGATAAACAAACCGTATTTCATAATTTTCAAAATACTTATCATCCCCTTTAACCATAATTTTCTGAGTAAAATACTTTATTATCTATATAAGAATTTTATTCTACTCATCTTTCATTAAATCCTGATGGATGATATTAAATAAATTAGTTTTTATTCACTTGTAATGTAAATACAAATTTTATTTTGTATAAGTAATAAACACTACAGAAATGTTTAACTAAAATGAATCAATCCTTTCTTTACACTGCATATAAATTTTCAGAAAATTTTACGAAATATCAACTTTAACTGGTAATGAATAGTATTAATATGTACACAACCAAAGAAAAGTAGAGCAAATTTGCATGTAGAAAATTTATTCTGCTAATTTCTTTACTTACTATGTACCATCAAAGTTGCTGTTATATATATATATAACACATCAATCAATAACTCCCGAGACTAACCCAGAGATGGCGCTCGTAGTAAACCAGTAACCAGGTCTTTCTAGAGTACTAACCTTTGCTTGAAACGTGTCAAAATTTTAAGTCGATCGGACCAGAAACAGCTGAGTTATCGAGGTTGGAGTAAAGTCGTTTTGTAGTTTGTTTAAAAAATGGAAAAAACCGAGTTTCGTGTTTTGATAAAACATTGTTTTTAATGGGTAAAAACACCGTGCAAGCGAAACAATGGATTGAAAAATGTTACCCGGACTCTTGTCCATCAAAAGCAACGATTTGTCGGTGGTTTGCCGAGTTTAAACGTGGTCGTACCGACACAAATGACGCGGAACGCTCGGGTAGACCTGTGGAAGCCGTTACACCGTAAAATGTGAGTGAAGTGACAAAAATTATAATGAAAGATCGTAAAGTGAAGCTCCGGGAGATTGCAGAGATGACACAGATATCATATGGAAGTGTATTTACTATCCTTCATGAAAAATTGAGCATGAAAAAGGTTTTTTCCAAGTGGGTGCCGCGATTGCTTTCGATGGAACAAAAACAGCAACGAGTCAATGATTCAGAAAGCTGTTTATCGCTATTTACTCGCAACAAAAAAGATTTCTTGCGAAAAAAAAAAAGATTTGGAAAAGCGTTGGAACGATTGTATCACCCTAAAAGGTGATTAACAAAAGGTGTTATGTTGATGAATAAAAAAAATGTTTGCAAAAAAAATGCTGTTTTCAATGTTAGTCTCGGGAGTTATTGATTGATGTTACGTTAAATATGTCGAGGCTGAAAGTGCTCCCTTTGGTATCATGAAAAACTTTGGAGAGGTAGGTGCCAGCTCAGTTGCCGTCCTCGTTACATAATCGAGGTTCAAAAATACGAGGCTCGCAGCCACTAGTCTTTATTCGGCTTTTACGTGTGACGTTAACAAACAATAAACCGATCCTCGTTAATATTTCTTCATATGAGTTTTTAAAATAACCTTTGAAACAAATTTAAAAATGTTCAGATTTCTTTTTCATGTATCTTTGATTTCAAAATGCCACGTATAATATAGGAAATGATCGAAAATTTAAGACAATTTTATTTTTCCTCTTCTCTATTCCTCGTAATGTTTATCAGCATTTAAAAATAGTTCTAAGTTTGAACTACTTAAAATTGTAATTTTTGTAATTTATTTAGAACACATGAGAAACTTCTGTTTATATCGGGTAAAAGTACATAAAATTACCTTTAGGGGTTTCATTAACTAAAGAGTCAATTTTACAACAAAAGCTGTTGCTCGTTAAATATTTCATAATATTATATCAACATTCTGCAGCAGTATTCCGCTAAGGTTTTCTACTAGTCGTATGACTTTGTTTTCAAATTTTAGTGCATTGTTTGATTAAACAGGAGTCTTTAAAGTAACAGAAAACTATAGTTAATGCCTCCGATAATTAAAAGTGTTTCACTTTCAGATAAGTTCGCTTATATCTGCAAATTATTTGTCGAGAAAGAATTAACATTTATTAGTTGAAAATTATAATCTCAAAGTACATAAAAAGTATATTATTAGTACTTTAAATCTACTAAGTATTATGGTAAGTTTATCATCCTCAAGTCTTCATAAGATATCCCATAATTTTTCAGTTGCCTTTGCTTTTCCTGTTGAAGAGATCTAGCGTGTAGACTCTAGTCATTAAGTGTGCTATCTTTCTAATATCCTTTTTTACTAATATTATTCTCATACTTTTCACTTAACTCATGTCATTTAAATTTAAATTATTTTATTTATTGCTTACAATAGCGAGATTATCACAATGGGAGATTGAACTAATTAGTTCTGCTTCTTCACTTTGTTTAAATAAAAATATAACACATGTTTATAAGTATATTTAAAATTTTAAACGTGTATCTTTTATCAAATAGCTTAAAATTATTATTTATTATCAGAGAACGAAATAAAAAGTAAGAATCAATCTTTAGTCTGCTTCTATGATCGCTCTTTATCAATATCAGTGCAGAATCCGTTCGATATTGTATAGACTTTAGAGGTATGTTATCAAAAAGCGCAAACAATATAACATTAGCAACTACTTTCATGAACAAAATATTAGTGTAAAGAAAGACCTAAACAAAATTGTTATTCTTTTTTAGAAATTTCATCTACAGCATATTTATTAGAATCACCAGATTGGAGATTGAAAAAAAAAATAAATGTACATGGAATTCCTTTTTTTTTTAGAAAAACAATAAATATTTATACGTCTGTTTTAAAATTTGAAGCTGGTGTCTTTTTCCATGCACTCAAAAACACTTTCAACGATTACACAGCAAAGTGAAATGCAAGAAGGAATCATTTGACTTCTTCTTTGATTCTTTCATCAATATCGAAATGAAATGGAATAATTTTTTTACAGTTTAGAATTTAGAAATTTTATTAAAAACAAATCATATTAATATTATTTGCTTATAATAGTATATTCTTCTTCTAAATTTATTAAATTAAACACGACCTAAACAAAACTTATATTCTTATTTACGAATTTTTGTAAGCCGTTCTATTTAAAATTCCTTTCAAATATCAAAGTATCTGTATCATTTTAAGAAATATTTTCCTTATCTCCGTAATGTTAAGAATGACCACGTTTAAGATTTTTTTAAAAGGTTGACTGGCTGGTTAGTCACCAAATTTTTAACGTATATATTGCATTATTATAATTTATTTAATGAGACATTTAATCGAAAAAGTTATTCAATAAACGGACGGGTTAAAATGCACTCTAATTTGCATATTTTTAATTCTTTTGAGATATCAACGCATTTAGTATAAGAAAATTAGTTATTAACTAAGCACAGAAAATTATTAAAAGCACAAAACATATTGAAGACTGTACGACCAATAAAAGTTTTAAAAATATTCCGTAAGCTTAGTCATTTTTAACATTACGGAAAAAAGGAAAATGCTGTGTTGAGACCCCTTTAACTGATATTTACAAAGTAATTGACGTTTTGTCATGCATCTAATGCTTTGAAATATTATCATCTTATTCAAAATGACATACAAGAATTAAGAATCCGGAATCAATATTTTCTTAACAGCGTATCTTATAATACTTACGCTTGAATTAAGGACAATAAATATTCCTGCTAGATCATTAATTCAATGCCATTCACGGAGAAAATCTGACAATTAAGCTTTGTCATTTTCCACAACCTCATTTATAAATTATTATACTATTCATTTTTTTCTGATCCGACCTTTACCCGTTTTGGTATAATATTTCTCACATTCGTTGTTCTTGGTCTGGTGATTTTAAAGAAAGCCCAACTGGAAGCATGCTTCATGGGCGTACGGTGACTACTTAATTTTGCGAAACTTATGACTGGCGTTTTCGGACTTTTTTTGCTAGTAAATGGTTCGAACCTATATCATGCATGTCCATTTCCGATGTAGGCCACTAGACTTGTGCGGTATTCGAATGGAGGCAATTCTTTTGAAGGATTGTGACAGGAACCTGCTTCAACGATGGTGGAAAAAAAGTAATCTTTCACGCCGTTGCGACCTACTTTTCCTGTCAGCTTTTTGATAGAGAGGGCTGTTGTTTACACCTCATTGAAATATTCGGATACTTAGAAGGTCCCGTTCAGACACAGCTTTGAACGGAATTGATTTACCTCCTGAAATCCACCACGGAAAGGTGAAAAAAAGTTTATAAATATTAACTGATTCTCTCCTTTCAGTAATTGCACTGTATTGTGAAATATATAAATCTAAGAAGGTTCTTCTTTGAAAACTTAAAGAATCCTTGTAACTATGATCTATGTTAAAGGTACGTTAGCAAAACAAACCGAAATGAAACGTTTTTTGCAAAATACCCATAAGATAGTTCTTTGAAAAAACTAAAAAAGAATTTTGAAAGTCGTAAAATGTGGAACGATGTTTTCGAGATAAAATTAAAAGTTAAATTCTAAAGTGATTTAAAAATTATTTCAATCAGCGTATTCGAGTTCTAATTCCACCAAAGACTCATCGGGACCATGATTAACGTCCCACTGAAAATCAATACGATGGCTATTCTGAATCTCGGTCAAGTGACGAGGAAGACACCTGAACTGAAACCTCCCTCTCCGAACTTCCGCACCTTCCCATGGGAGAATTTGGGACCTCTACAGGGCTCGTTTTTATTGGAATCAGGGCTTCGAACCCCCGACTCGACGAAAACAACAAGGGCCGTAAGTCCGCTACTATGATCACTAGATTATTGTGGCCACGATAACTCATATTGCAGCAGAGCTGATATAAATGAAATCTGTTGTGATTCAAAGTCCTCACGTTCTCCCAGGAAGTATATGAAAAATGGGGTGACAACCTAGTCTCATTTTTTTAAGTTCATGTACAATATCTAATTAATGAAACTAATACTGCATTTCATCGTAGTCCTGTGATCTAGGGGACAAAGTATGCTAAAAATATTGATATGGTTTTTATTATGTTGTTTTAATCGTGAGAATTTTCATAAAAAATTCTTCAGATCTTCTTAACTTGATAAAATTACTATAATCTTAACCATTAAAATCATCTGTGCTATTACTCATATTTAACAATAGTCTGGCGTAAGAATTATTGCAATTTAGAATTGCTTTATGAAACACTAGAAGTCACTTCAATTTATCGTGGAATTCTTGTATGGGTTGGAATATAAATATCATTTCATCGATTGAAAGAAAAAGAATTAACCAGTTTGATATAATTCAATGAAGAATCTTACACGAGAAGAAGAAAATTCATTTATAATTTATATATAAAAAACTAATCACACTCATAATATATATATTAGTAGCTACGTTTCAACAAATTGATGCATCAATAAATATTTAGTCGTTCAAAATATTTCAACTGCAATCGATTCATTTTTCGATCATTATCATCCCATCCCATATCTCTAGCAAACTATTCTATAAATTAGCTATAAATTTGGACTTAATAATTTCTATATTTATTGTTGGTATTTTTAATTTGTAGTTTTGAAAAATGTATGGAGAGCAATTTATGCGATGATATTTCATATCGTTACAACCAAGTTGTTCGCCTTTGATAGTGTTTTATTTTAATACATAAAAATTGCTCTTTTAGTTTTGTATTTTAGTTTTATTTTCATACACCAATTAAAATTCAATTGGGAAAGTTTTCCAGATATTTTTTAAATTAAATATATATATGTGATTAAATCTTTCAATGTGGAAAATTCTGCTTCTCATATTTGAAGAAAGTAGCAAAAAAGCTATAAAAGATGGATTTATTCTCTTATTTTATGATTCAAAATCGGAATAATTCAATAGTCTTTTTAATGTTTAATGAAAATATTTCTTTACTAAGATAGAAGTGGAGCAGGAATTGATAATGTAAATAAAAATTTAGTGCACTATCTTTTCCGATTAAATGTAATCCATTTATTGTAGAAGAAATCTTGAGCTCCTGATGAAATGTTCAAATAAATCAAGAAAATAAATCAAGAAACTAATTTGGAAAAGTCTAATTAAACGTTAATTACTGTTAATTAGAAGAAAACGAGTTTTGATGTTTCTTGAGAGCTGAACCGTTTGTTGGAAATCGGAAATCAAATATTAAAAGAGTATTTCATTGAAATTGATGCTTTTTCTTTAAGCTAATCGCCCTTTTCCATAATTAACTTTTGCAGTGACAAAGTTTTATGTTTCAAATCTTTAACTGTTAATTGGATAAAATAATTGATACTTTCAATTCTATTTATAGATATAAAGTGCTGTTTATCAATTAATCATTATGATTATAAACAGTTAAATTTATTTTATATCTGGTATAGAATTTTGTACAAATAATTAAAGTGGTACAGATAATTATTAATAATTTTTAATTAAATTTCTGATTACCCATTTGAAGTTGCTAATAAAACCGAATGAAGTTTATGTAAAATCCAAAGAATTTTAATACTATTTTAACGTTTTAATTAACTTAATATTATTGATTTGTCATAAAAAGTCGTACACATATAAGATAGCCCTAATTATAGCGATCAGTATTTAATTTTCTAAATACAAATTGCGATAATTTCAGTTTTCGCAGTGTTGATTATTAAATATTTATTTAATAAATTTTTGTTCGCGTCTTTCTACTAATATTTTACGGATTTAGATATAAATATTAATTGGATATCAAATATTTTAAAGAATTAACCTATCAGTATAAGAATTTAAAGTCTCTTAGTTATGCTTTGCAAACTATTGAAACATAAGGTTTTAAATAATGACTTTAATTAATTTAAGTAGTGATTAAAAAACAATAAGTTTGTCTATCATTCTAAAATTTCTGTTTACATTTCCTTGTATGTAGCCACTTTGTTATCCATTTAAACAGAAGAAAATTTAATTTATGACGATATTATCATTTTTGTTGTTTGGAATTTTATCGTGTTACTATTATAGAAAAGAGCAAAAAAAGAACTGAATGCTTCTCGTTTTAGATTTGTATTTCCGGCTGTAAATAAAGAATTGCTAAAAATTACGATTGCAATACTCGCTATTCAGTAGTTTAAAGCATAGCTCAATTTTACATGAAAATCTTGTTTTTACTTATTAGTTCTAGAAAATACTTCATTACATTGCAAATATGAAGCATTTCTTTTTCGAATGTTCACGAACTGATCTAAATACATAAGACGAATGCCCATTTTAAACCACACTTAAGCTAAATTGATAAATAGAACCACTGTTTTTACAAATTTTAAATGTAAATATTGATTAATTTGTCATACTTCTGAATATTCTAATTTTTCTTGTAATATAAACAATATACCAATACCAAACATTCTAAACCAAATTAACCTAGCCAGTTCTTTTTCTTCCTCGTTCCCTCACATTCTACAATAGTTTACGTCCGACTTGAGTGAATTACATTGACTTACAAGAACAATTGCACACTTACCAACACAGCAACCCGTCTTCGTAGGTAATCCATTAGCTGGTGTAAGACCCTGTTCCCAAATGGTGTCGTGTGACATGTCGCATTCGGTTTATATACCTGACACTTGTTTTTTTGCCATTCTTTCACCGAATGGTTGCTTCTCCGTCCTTCTTTAGGCGTTATTTCTGGAATTCGACTCGAATTATTAAGTTGTCAGCGAGCTCTTCAATTCCATGCAAATGAAGGGCGTAGAAAAGGCGCAGTTATGCCTTATTCGCAACGCTTGTTTTCTCCTGCCGAAAAGGAAAATGTTTTTTTGTTTCTTCCTTTTTTGTAAGAAATTCGGACTTTGATTTTGTGCTTCACTGCATGCTATTTCCGTGGAAGAGCAGGGTGGACTACAGCTGAGCATGGTAATGTTCTGGGATCGAATAAATGGTAAGATGCAGAGTTGAATTTTAGATGTTAATTAATGAATTCATAGGTAAGTGGGAGTAATTAATACTTTTTTATGACATTCATAAAAAATAATTAGTTTATATAAGTCTCTTGAATCATTCGAGTACGTTTATAATAGTGAATTTAAATCTGTGAAAGAAAAGCAGATATATTTTTGCATGCCTGAGTTAACATACTCTGTAATGAAAAAATATATTTATAACGGCTTAATAGATATTTTAATTGATACTTGTCGTTTAGAACACATTTCTGTCAAACAAATATCGTATGTAGAATAAAATAGGGTTTTTTTTTGTGTATGTGTGTGTAAAAGGAAAATGTGTATATTTGTACAAAAAAATACACATGAGTTTTAAAAAATGCAATACATTTGAATAATGATTTTCTGTTAAAACATTCACTCGCGCTAAATTTAAGGTCTATGTAATGTTATATAATAACTTTTATTGTTACTTTCCTAATATTACATAATTTGTTTTACGTATTGCCATGAATATTACATGTGCATGTAAATAAATGTGCAATTATTTATTTTATGAAACTTAGTTATACTTTCCATGACTTCCTTTTTTTTGTAAAATGAATGGGTCATATTAAATTCATCATTTTTTTTCCAAATATCTTTATAAATTTTTTGGCATTCGCTTTACATTCGAGTTAATTGGATATATCTGAAGTGTGCAAACCTGAGACATCGCAATTATGTTTTTGTGAACATTAAGTTATTTAAACATGACATTTTATTAAGAATCCTAAAGTCACTTGAATGACACATTCCGTTTTTACTATTAAAAATTTTACTCGTGAAATTGTTATTGTAATAAGAATAGAATTTCAATTTCTAACTCTTCTAATATTAATCAAAGAAGAAAAAGATAAAACTTTTTCAATTAACAATAAACTATATTTAATCATGAATCCATCAACTGTTTATTTCATTGGCGTAAAGTCTTACATGACTATAATGATTGAGCTTATATTTATGTTGATAACTAAATGGATATGTACTCTCCCTGTAGATATTCTTAACGTTAAATAAATATTATTTACCCTTAGTCGGAATCGCAAAACAAGTCTTCATTTTAATGTGTTTTTAAATTTCGTATGTGTTGAATGTGTTTACATATTTTTGTGCAAAGGATATTGTAAAGTTTTAATTATTGCTAAGAAATAGCGAAGTTATCTGAATAAAACGTACTCTGCATATTTATTTATCCTTATGTTCATAATGTTGTATATTAAAGCTATTCATGTTTGATTTCAGGAAGCCGTAGTTTCTTGGAAAAATGACCTACAGAATCGTGAAGTTTTAATTATTATCCCGGGATATATATAGCTTTAATCATTGCAAAAAAACAATCGAGATAGAAATTTGATTTTTATTTATTATTCTTATAACTTTTCTGGATTGTCACATCAAAGTATACATTTCTTTTTTATCTTTCGAAAGCCACTACTGTAGAACAAAGATGATTAAACTCTGTATTCTTCATACCGCAGTTTACTTCAATCTACCGCTTCCTGAAACTAAACAAATCAACACGAATAACTATAATTTACAACATTATGTACATAAGAATCAATTAATATGCAGAGTAAATTTTATCCAGATATCTCGGTTATTTCATAGTTATAATTAAAGCTTTACGATACCCCTTCGTATAATAACAACTATTAAAT
>BMAW01116582.1:0-14445 GCA_019974015.1 Nephila pilipes
CAAATTATCCTAATAGGAAAGATAAAGCAGAGGTTATTGACTATCTACTCCACTATTAGTTACTGCATAAAGAATTAGCAATTAACCTCCGAAGAAATATTTCAAAATAATAAATAGTTAAGGAAAAATAGTTAAAAATTTTGCTTTTATCTTGTGGCAATTTTTCATAAACACTTTGTCATGTTCCGATTTTAGATAATGCTTTCAATCCATCATTTATTTTTGTTTTTAATTTCTTTTACAATGTCACCATTAATTAAGCATTTTTCCTCAGTGTCTATCATATATTTTTCATAAGTGATCATTTATAATGATAAATTGCTTAAGATCTATCAAAATAATGTACACAATTACAAGACATTATTACTATTATTTAAATAAGTGACCATGTTTATCTGTTCTTGAGCAATGTAACATACAATTTCAGTTTTATGTTAATGAATTACACCAGAATATATCTCAAAATCATAAAATTGAAGCACCAGGTGTTCAATTTTGTGAACCAGGTGTTAAACGCATTTGTGATTAACTATAAAGTCATTAAAACGTTTCAAAAAGTAATTTAAGAATTGGCGTAGCATTCCTATAACTGTTAAGTACAATAATTTTCGAAATGTTACTTACATTTACATAACCGGCATTTTCTTTGGTTAGATGACTTATTGAATCGAGATCGGATGAAAGGGAATATATGTGACATTTATTAAGCTTAATTAAGGAAAAATATGATTTTTTTTCTTGTCTAAAAACATTATTTTATAAGTAATATAAGTAATTTGAGGAGAAGGAAATATATAGTCTGTGTTTTTTAAAAAAGTAAATGCATTGTATATTTAGCTGTTCATAATTAGAAATGGTGGATGAAAAAGACTTGTGTCAATGATAAGTTACTAAACTGTTAAATTAATCGTCATGTTTTGTGAATTGACGCAAATGGCTTTTCTGATCTTTTTTTTTATTCTTATTTTTCTTTTTTTGATTTCAGTTAATGCGATAACTTTGAGAAAACGTTTTAAGGATTACCGACAAAAACAATGATCTCACATTTGTTTTAAAAAGGTTTTATACGACGTCAATCTTATCATAATTCCCTTAAATTCAAGTCAAGATAATGCTTCAGTTGGTTTTATAATAAGAATTAGACCTGAGATGGGTTCGGTGAAGGTTCACTATTGGACCCAAGTCAATGACTCAAAAACTTTCAAATAAATTTTTCTGGTAAATTTCTAGTTAGATAATGGTGTCTAATAACTATTGGAATTTAATTCTTTACTACTTTACCCAAATTTTGAGTATCATATATCTTGGTTACTACGGTTTTTAGTAATCCTGAAAATTTTTAAAATTATCCATCTAGTTTGAATTGTCGCCGTAATTGTCCCACTCATTATAATTGTCACTCTTGTAAAATGTACTTTCTCAGTCAGAAATGAATTAAATATTGCAATATTTTTAAAAAAAATAAGTGCAACTGAGATCTTAAAATACTTCAAATTCTATAATTTTTAAATGTAATATTGAAAAAAAAAATAGAAGGCGCTTCACTGATTCAATAGACGTATTATATAGAAGAATAGAATTCATAAAACACTAGAAAAATTGAATTTTAAAATTTTGGGAATAAACTTATCACGTCATATAGAAAAATATCTGTTTTTCCATTTTTCTCAAAATGTGATTTTAGAGAAATCTGGTATAATTTCTTCAAACTTTACGATATCCCTAGTGCTGACATTTCCACATTATAAAATGAGATTAGTTCCTACACAGTTTTTCTTTCTTATAAACATTCTCAAATTTTAGATATTGCATTATATTTGTATTAAAATTAAGAGAAATTTGTATCAGACTTTAAATTTTTAAATTTAACTATTAAATTCAAATTTCGAAATTAACAATAATTTAAAACAGTTTTAATTTTAATTCTAATAGATTTAATTTATAAGAAATATATTATATTTATAAATACTGTACAAATTTTTAAAGTTATAAATGTTGTGAAAGTTATGCAAAATGTTGCTGATATTTAATGCATAACTTACACATGTAGCTGCTATTGATTATTAATAGCTTGCACATAATTCAATAATTCTGTAAGCCAGATAAATAAATATAATTCTTTAATATCATAATTCTGTATGTTAGAGATAAAGAGTATTATGTTCTCAAATGAAACTTTACAGGACAGCAGCTTAAAGATTCTAGATTCCATTTATTTTTTTTAGAAACAACTTTCTTGTTAACTTACATTTTTCAGTAAGCCCTTGTATAGTTTTTCTTTGGACAACTGACTTTTATATCATAGTACTTTTTTAAAAGTTATTACTTAGCAGATTTCAATATTTTTAAAAATAGAAATTGACATCAGGCACAGGTATATATATTTATATATTTAATATGTAAATTAGATTTTCTTAGCTCATAAGTATGTGGATACATAATCATCATATTTGACTCAGAAGCCTATAGTATGCCACAAGGCCTTCCTTTGAAGATTCCTCCACAATAATTTGCCTTTTGCCTTAGTTACCTTACCAGTTCTTCGCCCCAATCTCCTAAAATCCGATTCTACCGAATTAAACACCACCGTAGCTTAGATCTTCCTCTTTTCCGACTAATAAAGGGGATTGCAACAAAAATTTCCCTTATCGGATTTTTCTCATCCATTCTTACAATACGAGAAGTCCAGTTCATTCGCTTTACTTCAATACATTTCATGATTCCAGGCTTATTAAAAATTCTACGAATTTCAGAATGAAAATGTCTTCGTCAAAGGCCATTTTTTTGACATCACCAAGAATACTTTTGAGAACCTTTCACTCATAAACTGCAATTTTGTATTTTCCATTTTTATTTGGAGTCCAAGATTAGTATATGGATACATCAATGTCAAAATATGATTTTTACTACTTTTAATTTCTTAAAAAAAGGAGAATTGTTAAAACGTGAAATAAAATAAGTTCTCTTTTCCTAATCGAAGCAAGTTAAACTTCCATAATAAAATATTTAGTCAGGGATGATAGGGATACATTGGTTAACTCCCCATATATTCTGTGACTAATAAGAAACTCGTTGAATTTTGGTACACATATTAGTCTTATTTTATAAGATAATTTAAGCATATGCGTGACATCACAGTTTATGCGTGCCAAAGTAATGCTGAAATGTGCAGCGACCCATGCCTTGTATTTAAGTGGCTAGTTTGTGGGAACTTTATTGAAAATAATATATTGCGTAAGAAGTCTGTTTTTAAGTTACATGTGCTGAATGTGTGACGCAGAAAAATAAAAATAATTTGAATTTCTTTCATGCATATTCAGTTTTCGTTTTAGTAAAAAGTAAATAAATGAAACTGTGGAGCACTGTTCAATTTCAATGTCTACAGTTCATGCATTCATACCTTTTTCGCACGCATGACTGAATCGGTAAAGCGATGAAAAAATCATTACTAATATGTTTCTTCTTGTGTAATTTTCTTAAAATTACTGTTATGCGCCGGGTGCCCATCAAAAGTGATGTATCGGTATTCTAGAGAACAAGACGCAAATGAGTATCTGTGTTCACCAGCAGAGATATAAAATCTTACAATTGCTATGGAAGAAATAAGAATTTTGCTCAGAAGTATAATTTTTTATATTAGTATGTAATTTAGAAGGTTTAAACATTCTATTTTGAAATGTATCATATGCCATCAAAACTATGCAGATGACCTCTTTTTTCACCCACAAGTGACTTATTAATCATAAAGACAACTTAATTTTACCTTGCACTGTATTCGCATGATATAGTGAAATGTATTGTTAAACAAGAGAAGTAGTTGACAATGGAACATAGTTTTAGAACTAATTCACGCCTGTGATATTGCAGAAAATAATTAAATTGCAATTTTCAAATACTTTCGTAATGAAATGTATAGTATGGAAAAATTATAGAAATCAAGTCCAATACATTTTACGCTAATATAGATAACTAAATATCTGTTTCTGATAGAAAAGTTTTATTTTAATATATATTTATTTACGAATACATAGATAGAAAAATGAAATGGATTTCAAAATTATATTAACTATTTTATTTATATTCCTTCTGAGCTTTGAGAAATATTTAAAAAAAAATAACTTGTTCGTATTTTCTTCGAGCAGTTACATCTCAGAAAAAAATAGAAATTACTCAGAAAATTAAGTCTGTTGAATGCACAACGTCTTTAAAAAATCTTACATTGACATCTCCCATATTTTTTACACATCAACACATGTCTCTTATTTATTTTCATACATTAGCAAGGTATTTAATGATTTTCATCACATCTACCATAAAAATAATTTTTCTCACAAATCTTGCCTCGTAAATGAAACAAATATTTTCTCAGTTTTATAAACTCGTAAAAGATTCTTATTTTTATTAAAATTCTTGTCTATCTATTTTGTACTATCAAATTTTGATATGATATTTGTCAAAATTTCGTGAATAAAATTTAGATAATTATTTATATTATTAAGTTTATTTCTTAAAATAGCATCAACTAGAAATTATGGAAATAAAAGTATTGAAATAATTTTCAGGGGCTTTCTAAACTAACCATAACACATAAAATAAGGGGGAAATTATGTTAATAAATATTAAACATGTAACACACTTTAAATAAAATAGAATTAGAACTAAACATTTGATGAAATCTTTATTATTTTTATTTTTAAACAACAATATATAATCGAAAGTGTAAATTGTTTTCACTGTGGACTTCGATAGTTTCATTACTAAAAAAGTTGTTTCCCTCACAGTAGAATTTTTACATAAATCATCAATTATTTTTCAAATGTTATTCTATGAGACCCATACATCCTGAGATACTAATTTATCTGAAAATATGCCAAGTATTTTCAGTGAGAATATTTTCCACATTATAGAAGAGCTAGGCCATATGTAAATAAAAGTAAAAATAGATGTATTTTTAATATTAGCAATGAAAATTGTTTGTGAAACTTTTGAGATTTTAGAAGAAATTGAGCATTTAAAACTACTCACTTCTCTATTGATCTGCTCTTATTGTCATTATGGTCCTTTTGAATATGATTTTGAACTTAGAATGAGGCTGGTCATTGATTCTGGATTGTTCGACGCAACAGCTTGATTTGCTTATAATAATGTGAGATTTTACCCAAATGGAAATGAAAAAAAAGTAGTATCTGAATACTTTCCATTATATGTATTTAGGAAGATGTTGAGCGTTGGAAAGGCTCGGATGAATGCATTACTGTTGGTGCAGTCTTTCTCTAGGTGCTAATTGCATCATTGCAAGGTTCTTTGAAGAGAAAAAAAAGTAGTTCCACTTGGAAAAATGAGTTTCAGTCCTCAGGGTGGCAGCTTTTTCTTTCGATCTACGTCAGAGATACTATACTTCTATTTTATCCGCGAAAATAACTCTTGCAAAAAATACGCCTTTAGCAACGCCGACGGAGTCATCCTGAAAACATCTGTGCTTTTCAATAGAACATACATCGAATGTTGTCCATCTTTTCTTAGTCTCTAATTTTTTCCGCCCATATGACAAAACCGCTATACATGAAAATCACTGCTAACGGAAAAAATAAAACCTTTCTGAAGACTCATATTGAAAGGCTCCGGACCTCGTAATTGTGAACCTTGGTCAAGAGTGGCTCTCATATGGATAAGTTTGTCGTGGAGGATGATCAAGTCTACCCTTCTTTCTGAACGCGATCAATTTCAATTACACGGGTCCTCCGTGCATTCTCGAATCTTTTTTTAATCGTTTGCCTACCGTATTTTATTATCGTAATGTAGAAATTGTCTACGTATTCTAAAGTAATGTGTTTCCTTCGAACTTCAAATTGAGCACCGAGTCAGCAATCATGTTATATACCGAAGTGAGCTCAGTTAAAGTTCTGGGGGCAGCTTACGGTGTATTTCATCGCCAGTTACTCACCACCATAGTTAATACGAATCTGTTTATCCTCAAAGGGATTCAATGCGTTTAAGATGCTTTTAAAATTTTGGAATACTTTCAGTAGTTTGAAAACAACTGACTACCGTAATGATTGAAAGTTTTGTTAAATAATTTATATAAATCTATCTTCATTATATATATTCAAAAACTGTAACACAGTTAAAAGGAAATTGGGATTGAATTAAAAGTGTAGGAAGTACACCTAACCGTAGAAATAATTCTAAAATCCACGACATTTTACAAATAAAATTTGCAATTTCATTAAAAATTTAACTGTTTGCAAATTTCGTATTTATTTTATTATAACAAAATTTATACTAAAAAGTACTTAAGAATTATCTACATTAAAGATAAAAGACAATGATGGTAAGTTTTCTTCCTTCTTTTGCTTTAAAAACATTTACTCATAATATTTTCAACGAGTAAAACACTAGAAACGAAGAGTATTTAATGATATAAAAAGAAGAAAATATTGCGAATATCACAAACTGGAGAGTTTCCATGTATAAATGTAGTTGAAATATTGTAGATTTTACACTACTAATTTGCAAATTTACATTCCTGTGATAAATCCTTGAATTTATTTGCTAGTTTTGATAAAACTTCTTTTAGAAAAGACATAAAAACTGTTGCTAACTATTATTACTCTTGAAAATGCTACTTGGTGAATAATAATGGTGCTGAAATCTGTTTTAGGCATCTTGTTTTATCTTTAAAGCGCATCTTATTTTGTCTTTTAAAGCAGAACACTATTCCTTAAAAATGATAATGTTTACAGTAAGCGTTTCAAACAAGCAGATTTGTTAATGATACTAATTTTAAGATTATGATACAAAATAAAAAGTGCCTAAGAAGATTATTATAGAGTTTGGGATGTGGCAGCTCATAAACAGCAAAGTTCTCTCGGAATTGTCAAGAATCGTTGAGAAACGTAAATATAAAAAATAATTGTAATTGCTTCTTAAAGCGAAAAGCTTTTGAATGTTAGTTATTAGACCGATTTTATGTCAGTTGTCAATTTATTTAACAAGAAGTGAGTTAAAACGGTGCCGCTCATTTGTGTGTGATCGCCTTTTCATTTTAAACGTTAGTTTGATATTTTTTTAAGATAGCGTGTGTTTGAACTTCACCAATGTTCACCTTGCGGAACTTCCTTCTTTTATTTATGTCAACTATATTAAAAGTGTAGTGATATTATAGAAAAAGAAAATCTGTGAAGAGAATAATCGTTTTATAATTTTAAAGTATATTCGAAAGTAAAATTAAACTCAATATAAGTTCTGAAAAATTTCTTTGAAATAAATAAAGCTTAATTTCTGCCAAGAACAATCAATCCTAAGATTCTGAAAACAGGATTCGCTGCATACCTTGTATGACCGCGATAACTTAAGGGGAGCTACCGTTGAGTGTTCGGTGAAAATTCTTTTTGACATATGAGGCAACAAAAGTAAAATATAGAAACAAATTAAATGTAGAGTATGAAATGCGACTGCAGATAAGATCAGTAGAGTCAGACTTCACCAGTTTGCGTTAATAAGTGCAAACACACGCCAATCACTAAATATAATGAAATGGTAAAAGACACCTGGAGCACCAATGAGTAAAATGCGTTAATTTTACGTTAAATTTTTTTAATAAAAAATATAATATTTTTCTTTGAGTGTATAATATAAACACTTAAAACGTTATTTCAGATTTGAATTATATATATATGTACGATGTGTGGCTATTAAATAACAAGATTAACGATGTAAAATATTTTATTTTGATATCATATATATTTACTTATTGAAATCTTCAATACTCGCCCTGCCTCAATTCCCACGACATTCCATGCGAATCTTATTTTGTTCGAAACAGTGCTAGAAGTCTGATTCCATCAGCTTCTTCAGGATGTGTGTCATTTCTCTTTCACAGCTTCAATGAATTAAAAACTTGTTCCTTTTAAAGCAAATTTCACCTTTGGAAACAGATAGAAGTCGCATGGCTGAAGATCCGGAGAATAAAGCGGATGGTCTAACACTGGGGTGCTGTACTTGGCTAGAAAGCTCTTAACAAATAATGTGGAATAATACGGTGCATTGTCTTGGTGGAAAAATGTGCTGTACGGATTCTTAGTCAATTACGACTGTTTTCTACTGTCCTACGAATACTTAACTGACGGTCAGATTGAGCCAGATTAACGATTTTTTCAATATTGTCATCCATTTTTGTCGTAGGAGGGTGACGCGGGAGTGAATCTCCTTCACTGTTTTCTCAGCCATCTTGTAAACGCTTAAACTACACAAAAATGCGTGCTCGCAATAAACTTTCATTACCATACACTTCTTGTAATAAATTACAAGTTTCTGTAGCGGGTTTTCTAAGTTTCACGAGAAATTTTGCAACAATTCATTGCTCACTTACCATTTTTCCGGCGAAACAAAAAAAATAACTCAAGTGCAAACGAAGGTTGTGGCTATATAGATTTGCTTACAGAAGCAAGAAGCGCTGCATTTGAAAGAGAAGGCTTCACGCTAAATAGCTGTCGGTCGCTGGCGTTTGGTGCATGCGTACTCCTTCTGTAGCAGAGTCAATCTCGTTATTTCATAGCCAAACCTTGTATATATAAATTAAAATCAAATTCTCTCACATGCACCGCATATCGTCTAAGTCTTTACAACATTGAAAGTACAGCAGTTACAAATATCTGCACAATAGATTTATTAATGTTGAATTCACAAATAATAAAATTTTTATACAATTATATGATTGTCTGAATTACAGCGATCCACACTTATTAAAGTATTTTAAGCTGCCACAAATAGTTTAGAACTTTAAACTTTAGCTAAAGAGGGGCAGGAGGCTCATTTGGGGAAACTGAATAGAAGACGAAACGCTTTGGATGTTCCCTTCAAAAGGGTGACATCTGAATGGTTATCTGTGATTCTGTGCCCCAAAAAAACATTTATTAATAGAAGAAAACAAACATTTTATAGCTGGCTACAACATACATAAAATTGTTATGAAACGTATAATTATAAAATATTCTCCTGAATCTAATTTTAAGTATACATTGTTTCATGAAATTCTCTGAAACACTAAAGAATAGCCACTGGAAAACTGAAGAGCTTTAAGAAGTCATAGTTTGTTTATTTTCAGCCTTTTTGACTTTTTTTATATAGGTTATAAAGTAGCCATTGAAGTATAATATGACTACGTATGATATTCAGGAACGTGTAAAATACATAGAGTATTTTGATTCTAGGAGAAAACCAATTATTCAAATTCATAGAAAATACCAATAAATTTTTTTAAAGTCAGAATTCCTCTAAACTGTTATATGATTCAGAGTCTAATCATTCGGCTTGAAGGACGTGCTGCAGTCGACAATCTTCAGTGAAAAAAGCCCAATAGTTATTTTTATTTCTTATGATTCAGTCTTTCAATGGCCTCCCTACACGAATATTACACTACGAAGGAAACTTTCAATTTTTATGGGAATGGAGCACTTTTCTTTTAGTTTTTTAAAAAAAACAAAAGTACTTATTATTTTTTAAAACTTTTCCTTTGGTAATGTATAAATATCTAGATATGTTTTCTTCTAATATATTTTTATATCCATTTATATGATACGAGTATATATTTTGAAATTTACTTATTTTTATTTAGAAATTATTTAAGAGATGAATAATTTTATATTAAAATTTTTAGAAATAAAATGAACATTTTTATAATACATTTTTTAGAAATTTTACAATATTTATTCAGTGAGTAATTATTATAGATGTTTTCATAATTTTTTTAGGGAAATTTAGAGTCACATTTTAACAATTAGAATTCTGAAAGAAGATATGAGTCTTGGTCGGATGATTCTAATTTATTTTATTTCTTGCGTTAAAACAAATTTTGTAATTATATGAATCTTTCGTTAATTTAATTTTTGTTATGTTTAGTTAATCTATTTCCTTTTGAGTTTTTAATGAATTCATTTGCGAAATTTTTTTCGAAATGCTTGTTTTTTCTTTCAATTTTTAATTCTTTATCAATTTTAATAATAAAATAACCACTGAGTGGGATAGTTTAGATCCTATAATCACACATTAATCACACATTTCAGCCAAAAGCCTGAAATAACAAAATTAAATTACTTTATATATATCCTTTGTTTCTTCATTTTTTAATAGTTTCAAATTTTACAAAAATTCTTTACAAGACTTGATTTGCTTATTCCTAAGATTCTTATGCTAATATTTGAATCATAATTCTTAAGACATAAAATTTTTTTATAATTAATTTAAATTCCGTTTGTTTTTATATCTCGTAATAATTATGATATTCCTTTATATATATATATATATATATATATATATATATATATATATATGTATATGATAAACTGAGAATAAATATTTTTTTTTTTTGGAAATTTCGTAACTCTTACTTTATGTAGCATTAACATAAAAACTTCTCATAAATTTTTCTTCAGAATGGGCGGATAGTAGAAATTCCTCATTTTGGGTTTCATACTATAGGAAATAATCGAGTGATTTTGAACAATGATTTAACATCAGCCAATGCTCATTATTACTGCATTACCTTATTTAAAAATTTATTTTGAGGAAGTTTATTAAGAATATGACATCATTCTTATATTTTTGTTTTAAAATTCCTTTTGTGTATTCCTGAGTATAAAAAATTTTGGATTTTTTTTTTGCTCTTGTTCATTATTATCTAATTATGGCTTTTACAAAACTGATTTATAAAGTAATTTGCTGACTAGGATGGCTTGGATCCACAAAACTTGCTTACTCACGCATTTGTACAAAACCCGAACCAGTATCTAATTAAAATTACTTTATCTCCAATTTTTGAGTTTTTAACTTATGTTAAGGAAAGGTCTTATTCTTATATCCGCAGTAGACAACACTGATCTTAGTGAAGTTATTACTATTAAGAGTGGAACACTTAAGGAACACTTCCATTGCCTTTTTGTAACAACATTATAAATTATTATTAACCGGAAGCTTTTACAGATTAAATTGATTAGCTAAGCGTTTCATTTAAATTGCAGCTATAGCCTTGAGCAAAAAAATATTATTTATATTAAAGGAAATCTAACTCTAAATAAATATTGATTTTTCTTGCATTGTTTTAATGTCCAATAAAAGCAGTTAAGAGCGTTACAAGAATAAGCAGTGAGTTATTAGAATTTCGTAAGTTTGAAATTCGATCAGACTTTTTCAACATCACCCGAAATTGTTTCTCCGTCACTAAGCCTTAAGAATTCATTCGATGTAGTTTTCACGTGCAGTACAGTTTTACGCGCAGCAACGTACATTACAGTCAAGCCTCATTAATAAATGGTTCAGTAATCCATCAGTCTGCTTTGCATGCGTTTTACCATGTCTCCCTCGATTAGCAATCGCTTGTGCTATCATTTCTAGTTGTAATTGAATTACAATTCTTATTTTATTAATAAAATTCAGATTAATTTTTTCTGTTCGGATAATGTCACAACTTCCTGTTAAGAGCAGGTATTAATGCTTTCCCCTTTCTATTTTAAGTATATGAATCAATATTTCAAGAAAATGAAATGTTCCAGTTTGGATTATTTTATTTCGTAAGAAATTATTTTCAAGATTTCACAGTCAGTGAGGTTAACTGTATGTTCGAGCATTTCGTATTATTCAAATTTCAAGAGTTATAAATGTTTTTTTATTGTACAATAAGTCATTCCCCCTAATAATTAAAAGAAATGTCAAAAGAGAATAGATGTCTTCCAAAAGCTTTAACAAACAGAATTTTTTAGAGAACTTAACCTATTTAAGTCTACATGTCTCTAAGTGGATAGTTAAGAAACGAGGATAAAATTCGTCAAGACTTTTTGTTGTCGTTGTTGTAGTGATTTTTAAATGATTAGTTATTTTGAACAACAGGAACCTTGGAATAGGGCACACCAAGTAGAATCTGTCACATGCAAGAAACTAAAAAGAAACAGACTGCAACTAAAGAACAATCATCTGTCAATAATTGATTAATAAAACAATAAGTGAATTTATTAATTTTAACAATAAGTGAATTTATTAATTTTAACAACAAGTGAATTTATTAATTTTAACAATAAGTGAATTTATTAATTTTAACAACAAGTGAATTTATTAATTTTAACAATAAGTGAATTTATTAATTTATTAATTTTTAAGTGTTCTTTTATTAATCATTTTTTTGCAATTTTTTTAATACTGGCAATTGATTAACATGTAGTAATAATAGCATACATAATCATTATTTTATTTTCTAGAATTCATCCATTATTCTGTAATTGAACGCATTATGCATAAAATTCATATCGATGTAAAAATTTACATCATCGCTCAATTTGTACTAAAACTATAACTCACGTTTCACTTTGCCCGTGGTTCAGTAATCATGGACCCCGACTAACCGTGTTAAAGGTACAAGACTATATATCTTACCATGCGACGGTCTGCGTTAGAATTAAATTTCTTAACCATAATTCGATTCGAGCATCATTGGTCGCAAAACAAGCGATTACAATTATAGTTATATGTGGTATTCCAGGAAATACTGAGAACATTTTAAAAATATTTTTAATGCATAAAACCTTTTAAAGTATAGTCTTAGAAACATGCATATAAAATAGTCGGAACGTACATTGTAGATTGAGTGTTCATATGAAATTAGAGAATAAATTTCAATGAAAATTCACAGTTTAGGTTTAAGTGAAAAAGATTAAATTTAGTCGGTATATTTTGCTACGATTAGAAATTAAAAGTATTAAAAAGGGTAGAGTGTAAGAAAAACTTTTAACTTTTATGTTTAAGTTTTAAAACAATATTTCCTGAAGAAAAATAGTTTCTGATTTTAAAGATTGTACTAAAGACTTTTGAGTCAAAGTGAAGTATAAAGGTGATTTTATATTAGAATTTCATGTTGCCAAGAAGGAGCAAATGTAAAAGAGAATTAAAGGTATTTTTTAGTAAAGAGCTCATTACCATCGCTGGACCAGTTCTGAAATATCAATTGTATTTATATTTAATTTAGGTACCGAGTGTTATCAACATAGGATTAAGAAGATAAAAAAAAATATAAAAGAATAAAATAAACACCTGAATGAATTGTCGCTAAAATTCTACTTGTTTCGATGGAACTTAGGAGTATCAAATCACACAATGTAATCATAATACTTTGAAGTTTCTGCACAAAACAGTATAATCAAAATAATCTTTTTAGACTTTTGGTGTTAAAACTATCAGGTGCTAAATATTGTCTTGTTGGAGTCTGAAAAGCATTAGCACTGGTACATCTTTTTGCATAAATTATTTATTTTATAATTATTTTATAAAATAAATAATTTAAATTATTTTGGTATTTAATACATATTATAATATTTAAAGCGTTATGGACGCATGAATTTAAATAGGATCAATATTACGATCAATTTTATACTTGTATTAATACTTATAAAAATGTTACGAATATTTAAGAATATTTTATTAATTGATTGTTTATTAACGTCGTTTATGAAGCAACACCTTAACGGAACTCGTAATTTTGAATCATGGTCAAGTAACGAGGACGACACTTGAGCTAGTCTCTCCCTCTCCAAATTTTCCACCACACAGACGTGAGGATATGAAACATCTGCAGGTTTAACATGTATTAGCGCCTCTACGCTACGGGTCTTGAGTGAAATCAGGGCTCGAACACACAACTCACGAAAAGAACAGTCGCGAGCTCGTGACCCTAACCAATCGGCTACCGTAATTTAAAGATAATATTAAATAAAGCTTTTCAAAGCAAAATCTAAAGAAAAAAAAAATACAAAAAACCAAAACAAAAACAACATCTTTTGAAATGAAGACAACGGAGCTCTCATTTTCAAAATAATTACGAAAATTCATATTTTTTTCAACTAAATGGTGGTTTTCATAACATTCGCATATTTAAATTTTTATTTTTTGTGGGATTTAAACAAGTCTTATTTTATTTCCAAGACACACTCTCGTGGCTTCATTATTTGTTTTTAAATTCCGGGAGGGAAAGCCTAGTTCAACGTATAACATTCTTACAACATTGATTAAAAAAATTCAGGAAGTCTGTTCACAAACAAAAACTTCTAGTCTTATACTTCAACTGCTCAAACTCATTTTCTCCTAGACCTCCATGTTTTTCAATGATCATACTAAATGTTTGGCTTCGCCTAAGGAAATACCTCAGCCGTAAAAAGAAAACAATGATGATAAATGTCTGTATTTTCATCCCTTTTTTGTTGTTTTCTTTTTGGAGATCACAACCCCCTTGAACAATTTTCCAGGAGATTTTGTCTGTCGTATTTTTCCAAGCGTCTCCGTGCAAGATTTTAATGAACTTGATCCCGTGATCGCAAGGCTGAAAAAGGAGCATGTCTGCACGACATGGTATGATGAAAATTAAGCAGTTCAGTGATGGAAAGCGGATTAGTCTGGTTTGGAGTC